>PVKA01045159.1:0-15702 GCA_004027165.1 Ctenomys sociabilis
GAGAGGAGAGGAGAGGAAATTGTGTATCAAAATTCCTTAGTTGCAGAATAGAGAACCTTTAATAGTTTTAAAAGCATCAGATAGATAGAGTTAGTTAATTTACCTTTCTTAACATAAATTGAAGTGGTTAACCTAAGCAATTTTGTTAAGTAATGTTTGTTTAATCTTTGTTTTTCAAATTAACTTCACATACATAGTTGATGTAATACAACAATAAGTCATGCTTTGTCATGAACACACTGGTCAGGCAAATGAATTAGAACCAGACTTTAAAATGCAGAAAATCTGCTACATCTACCACTTCCAGGAAGGCAAAATTTAAGATAGTAAAAAATCAACAGTGTAATAAAACACATAACTATTTAAATTAAATATGGCATATAGTTAAACTAATTTTATGATCAGAATTAATTTGCCTTTTTATACCCACAATTATTTCTCCTCATTAAATCTTTGCAAACAAATTAGTTAAAACATAAAATCTGGACGAGGGGAAAATTTCAGATTTCTTTATGTGGATGGAGTTGTCGTTATCCTCACAAAAATTTACTATTAAAAATTGGAGCAATTATTGTTGAAGATCAGAATGCTTCACTCATCCTTCAGGCCCCTCCGATTCCTTTCAGTGCAAACACACTGCTGGTGCCTCAGAGAAAGCTTTTCACAGCTTTCTCATTGTTTTCCTTTTTCTCCTACTCATGTCACAGGCATTCAGAAATGACACCCAGTCATTGCACTGTTCCTAAGAATGAACCTCGGATTGTTTCCCTTTTGAATCAGAAGTAGTTGAGCTCAAAACCTATCTGTCACCTGTGCCTGTATGGCTGGCCCTGTATGTCTGACCCTCAGTTTTCCGTACACACTGTCACTGGCTTTTGTGTCACAAGAACCTGCACAGTGCCTTCCAATAGTTACAGCTGTTGATTGTCCAGCTCTGAAAAGAAATGACAACTAGGTAGTAACAATTAGGAAAGGATGTGTTTTCCATGGAGCAGCTGAATGACTTTTGCTAAGTGCCTTTGCTCATGGATATATCCACCCTGGTGACCTCCACGGGAAAGGTGCAGAGAACACAGCAAAGCATGCCTTGTACGTGGTCACACCTGTGCCAGGCTCACTGATGCCCCTAGACATTGTCCGCTTGGCACAACACTCACTTCTCCCCACCTTTTAAAAAGGTGAGGGGGTATTTCTGTTCAAAAGAACTCTGCTGTTACAGTTTTTACATTTTTGGCATGTGGTTCTTCAATGTAGCGCATAAATTTATTTCAGTAACAGAGGTAATTGAACTGATTTTCCATTTTTCAGACTTTGATACTGATAACTTTTCTTAGACCCGTCGAGATACGGATTATTTATATTTTCAGATAATTGCTTTTATAGTTTTGGGCAGTTATCTTGTCTTTCTTATTTACTTTTTGACTGATTTCCCCTAGTGTGTTTAATATATTTTCCTTCTGAATTCTCAATATGGGAAGATTCACGTGTATGAGGGAGTCTGGTGTTTTTGTTTTATTTCTTATCTCTGATTCATCCAAAATAGTTTTTCTGGGCCTAATCAGTGATTTTACTACTTCATCCTGTACAACTGTTAAATTCATTGTACCATTTATATTTCAGTTTTAAATATTTCATATATCATAGGCTAATTTGTGATTTTACTGATTAACTGTTTTTCTCCTGGTAATGTGTTACATTTGTTTATTGTCTGCTGATAACTGTGTGCATTATACTGCTTGTATGATTTTATTGTCTTTTAAACAGTATTGATTTCTTTTGGTGGACATATAATTTGCTCCTAGAAAATAAAGGCATGTGGTCATGATATTACCCCTGCCAGATAAGTTGAAAAGTCCTTCAGAAAGATCACTATTAGGAAACCATAGTTTGTGGTGCTGGAAATGTAAAGCCCTCTTGGCTTTTGGAGGAAATAACTTTATTTTTAAAAATTTTTATTCATTTCCTGTGAATAACTACTATGAAGACAACAATATGCAATGTATTAATTATTGTAACTATCCTACTGACCCATTTTGGCAATAACTTTAAAAATATGTGAGTGGTTAAGTTTACTTGGTACAGTTCATATCAAACTTTTCCATTTTAACATTGCTGTTACATCTGAAATAAACTTACATGATGTTCTAGTAAGAAATATAAATGGACATAAATGGATGTGGCCCTAATGTATTTAGGCTCATTTACTGCGGTCCTTATCAGCATTCTCTAACAATACTTCCTGAAATCCAAAGTCCAGCAAAGTCAGCCCACTCTGGACGTTTGAACACTGACTTTTTCTGTGTTGTGTAATTTTGCTTTACTTAGTGCCACGTGAAAGAATGTATTTCTTTTCAATTGTTCTTTGTCTGCATCTATGAAGCCTCACCCTGTGTATAAAATTTTGAATTCATTCTTAGACAGGATGTCCCATTAGGAGGTATCTGGATAACTATTATTCTACATACAGCCTAATTTTGTCTCCTGGCTCAATAAAGTATCTATGTCTCCTTCCTCACTTAGAGAGCTCCACCATTTCTGCTACACGGAGCTGGTATTGCCTTGGGGTTTCCTATTACAGAATACAGAAAATCCTCCAGGAAGTACTTCCAGTGCTGTATATTCTAATGTCTAATATCCAAAGCAGTTATGTCTTCATAAGTGTTCTTGTTGTTTGCCAAGGCAAATTAATTCTGGCATTTATTGTTCACATTGTAACTCAAAGCAAAAGGTCCACTGTTCACTGAGCTTTGAGGGAAACTCTATTAACTAAAGAAAAGCCTAATTAAAAATTCAATAACCTCATCATTCTCTTCAATTACTTTGTCTTTCTACTTTTCATTATGTATCACAAAGGTGTTCAGGAAACATAGGTTAAGTGGTCTTAAATCCATATTCCTTAACATTCCATTCATTATGAATGCAATTTCTGAAAAGATTATTCTTGAAACAGTTTGATTGCTGTTTTGAATGATTTCTAACTTCAATATGTTTCATTTACTTAATAGTAGTTGAATCTAGACTTATGTCTCTCAACTAGTATTTCTCTGCTTGCAAAATTTATTTTGCTTGCCTAAAAATGTTTCACTAATATTTGTATGATTTATTTATCATATATGCTTTTCTTATTTATGGCCTTCCTTGCTAGACTTCCATTTTACTTGGAATCTGATTTTACCCAATAAAATACACAGACCCAATTATATTAAGTTTTAGGTAAACACTGGATAATTTAGGCAACTTTGGATGCTGACATAACAATCAGTATTTGAATGCAATTCTATATGGTGTCAAAGAAAAGCCAGTTTTTCTAAACGGCAAGCATTATATCCCAAAAGTCGAAGTTTTGAGCTAGGAATCTCACTAAGTTTCAGATCTTTATATTCACAATATCATAAACTGAAGTTTGTGTGCTACTTCTTATTATAATTTGAAAACTCTTTCCTAATACTTTTTTGTGCTGTTTCAGCAATTTTCTCCTATAAAGAAATCTTTTTACCCAACTTTATTTCCTTTTAGCGTGATCAAAGCAGGGAATAAATGCTGTTTATATAACTCGGCTCTCCATTATGATGAATTCCCATCAGCAATTTTCAAAAGCTAACTTCATTTACTCTTCCAAGTGCTTTGAAAACCACTAAAATGGTCATTTATTTCCCTTGTTGCTAGCGGTAATCTAGGCAGTATCTTTTCTAACTGCCAATAATACTGATTTATATGTTCTCTTCCGAGTTTCACTTGTTACAATCAAATGGCAATTTTATTTCACTGAACAGTGTCTTGCTGAAAATTAATAGAATTTGGTTACATTTAGACACAAAAACAGTGTTTCTTTTAGACAAAAATATGATTTAAAGAAGAAAAATATATTTAATTCACAATCTTTCTTGCAAACAGAATCAGCATTGCATCTAATACAATGACCATGACCAACTAAAAAATCAATTAGGCTTACAATGTGGATATAAGACCTGCTAGTGTGACATAGTTGAGCATATGGCTATTAAGGTTGCAGACTTTGTCAATATTGAATTCCATGTCTGCAAAATATAATTTAAAAAAGTAGTGATCATTTTGCAATAACACATCTGAATCAATAAAACAAGCCTGAAAGAAGTACAAGAATTCCACATTTGAAAAAATTATGAATATTATAAATACGTTACTGGTATTTACTTGCCAGAGTACTGACCAGGAAATGTAAAAATTCAGAGATAATTTGATGCAAAACTAATTATTGCAACTAATTCCCAAATGCAATAAGAATTAGTGTAGCAGTGAATGTACACACTTCTAGAGCTTTTTAAGGAAGTCAGGGGACACTCTCCTCAGCCCTCATATACTAAAATTGAAGTCATTAAGAATCCATGGAGACACCCCAGTTAACATCAGTACCACAGGTTTCTCAGAGTATTATATGGCTGAAGAATGAAGAGGTACAGGTCTTAAAAATCATAGACTGAAATTTTTAAAGAAGATAAATGTAATTGATAATTTTTATCTAAGAATTAGTATAAAATTATGCAAAATGAATTAAGATTTCCATAGTCACCACTCATTTTCTGGAATAGAATTAATTAATGTCAAGAACACAAAATTCAACAGATATTATCCCAAACTATGAAATATATTTCTGTGCTTTGCTAACTTATGCTACCGCTCTTTGTTCCCAGGATTTGTTTTAGTTATTCTTTTTTGGGGTGCTTTAAACAATTTATTTAACTGAAATGGACTTTGTTTCTGAAGTGACTTCCTTTAATTTGATATATCTTCCTTTAATTTGATACAATCCCCATGATGACTTATAGGATATTCAAGCCAATATAAATATTTTATAAATATTTGATTATTTGGGCACATACCTGCACAATACCTCAGCAATCTTTCAGCAAGAAAAACACTGGAGAGTATGGACTACATACAATTACTAGGTACAGTGAACATCTGCTGCAAATATTTCTGAGGTAAGGAGGAGCCACGTACCTGTTCAACTAAGCAATCCACCCTTACAATACAGGATGATTTTAGTTTTACATGGGACCTAGAACACTTAAGCTGCCAATTAGGTATTGAATGGCAGAGCAACACCTCCAGTTTATGCCAGGAATTCATAGAGAATAGGTTCCAACAACTCAGGCTCCTTCCCATTGGTCCTCACAAAGTGTGCGTGTCTGGGAGGGGGAGGCTGGTGCTTCAGTTGAACCCAGGTACCTTTCTCTCTGGCTTCCTTCTTTTTCTGGTCATTTTCCTTGACACGTTTCAGGAAACTATCATGACTTTTTGAGTGTTTAATATGCTCAATATGCACATTAATCCTCTTGGATTAATACTTATCTTGCCCTTTTAACTTGCTTGTTTACAACAATGCCAACAGCATGCCGGGTAACATTGTAGACTCTTTCAGTTTTGCCATGGTAACATTTGTGAGGCATCCTTTTTGCACAGTACCCATTCCCTTGATGTCTACAATATCACCCTTTTTGTAGATTCGCATGTAAGTGGCCAAAGGAACAACCCCATGTTTTCTAAAAGGCCCAGGAAACATAGACCCCTCCTCTTTCACTTTGTGTTAGTCATTTTGGCAAATTACTGGAAGATGGGGGCTCCAGCCGAAAGGAAAGAGGAGGGGCCATTTGTTTTAGTTAATATTAAGTCTCCTTAGCACATTGTATTTGTTAAAATATACTACCTTTACTTAAGCTGGGTATGGTGAGCTGTACCTTCAGTCTGAGATACTGAAAAGACTGAAGCTAGCACTGCTCAAGCCCAGGTACTTGGTTAGTCCTGGCCACCGAGTCGCTCATCTTCAGGGGCTGTCACTGCTACGTCCAGTCATTGTCATCGTCACCACCACCCTCATCATCTCACTACATGTGACTCTGAGATGATTCACTTCCTGCATCTACCCTGGCCCACTTTGTGCACTCTTGTAATCAGAGGATAATTGAAAAGACACAGAGGCTGCAACCAGCATACCTCCTGCCGGGGCTCCCACTTTATCACCTGTCGAGGCAAAAAGACTCTGTGCTCTGTGCACCTTCCTACCTCGGGGCGTGTATTATATTGGATTTTACTTCAGGTCATGCAGGGCCTGTAATGAACTCCTAGCAGCACACTCCTGACATAGTAGAGAATGTAGCTTTGAGTCATTAAATTAGTTTCTGTCATCTCAGCCCATACTAAATGACACTTGTTTTTTCAAAGTCTTTAAATGATTGATAGCACAGTATTTTAAAATACTCAAAAGGAATTCTTAAATGTAACTCCTCTAGCAGACTTCTTGTAGTAGGAGTAACACATTTCTCACTCACTGAATATTGAAAATGTGTCAGTGGAAAATTACATGTCACGAAAGTATGAAAGAACTCTGAATTTATTTTAGAACTTTCTCCTTTGCAAATAGCTATTGCTTATTCTGTAGTACAATAGATTTGGTACTATCCTGTACACTAAATATAGACTATTTCATAGCATATTTGTTCGATAGCATAGATATACCATAAAGCATTATGACACTTCAATTTTTAAAATAAAAAGCATGCATAAAATACAACATAAAAAATAATGAAGTACACTTTCAGGTACTTTCAGTGTCCAGAAAGAAACTTAATTGTTAAGTTTTTGACAATTTTTTCTAATGTATGCAGTAGAATAAATGCTAAAATGCTAATATTTATAATTGTATAAAAATATAACATTTTATCTATAATTAAAACTTTTAACAAAAATCATTATGATTTATTTTTTATTTTTAATCATAATTTATTTACTATGCTAACATAATTTAAAATAAATTTTAGATTACCAAATATGCATTCCTTTTATTAATTTCTTAAAATACTTTTAGAGGCTATTCTTTCCCCAATAAAACATATAGCAATGCCAATATATTCTATATTCCTTTTTTTGTTACTTAATGTATTCATCTTTCTTCTTTGCTCTTATAAACTCAAAGGAGCATGGTTAGATTCAAATTGCATGTTTTCACATCAAGAAAAATGTTGTTTTTTTTCCTTTCATTGTGATATTATTTATGAATATAAATAATCAGTGCCATGGTTGTTTGCAAATTTAAATGGAAAAGCACATGTTATGAATTACCTTTAACTCTGGTTCTTCCTTCTTTCAGTTGATAATTTTCTTTAGAGTCAATAGCAAATTTCAATTTCTACGTTTCATTTTACTTTCATCAAGTAATATCACTGGTATGTGGATGGGATTTTCTCATCATTTAGAGTAATTTATTTTTCATTATTAATTAATTAATACATTTTGGAGGTACCGTGGATTGAACCCAGGACCTTGTGCTTGCCAGGCAAACACCTATTCTACTGAGCCATCTCTCTGGCCCTAAAGTAATTTATTGAATGAAGTTCAGCTTATAAAGAAAGACTGCTACAAGAATTTGCCTAGATGGGCTGGGAAGGGGAGATAGCTCAGTAGCTTAAGCAACTGCCTGGTAAGCACAAGGTGCTGAATTCAATCCTCAGACTGAAAAAAAACAAAAAAAGAATTTGCCTAGAACTCCCATCAGACAACTCACTAGATGTATCTTACCCATAAGAAAGTTCAGCAATGCAAAAGGGAGCCCCTGATTCATCACAGGTACCTGGAAGTACACACTGTCAGTGAACTGAGAAGAGGCAGAATAAAAAGAAGGGGTGGTCTGTGAGGAAAATCAGAATGAAGTTTCTTGCAGCATCTTCCTCTTCTTTTAGTGCACAGCAGACTGAGCCTGAAGGTGTCTCTTCACATCGAAAGACAGGGAAGCGGGAGACCTTCAGCAGGCCACGAGTAGAACAGGCACCTAAAGGTTTTACTGCTTGGAAGCCTCAGTCCCTTTGAAGCTTTGAATCCAGCTGAGGCACTGTTATTGGAGAGGGTGCTGCATGTTTCAAAGAAGCACACTATGTGCTTTCATGTCCCTATTGCACTGCTATTTTTTTTTTTTTATTTCTGTTCAAAAGGAACAAAAAAAAACTAGTTCATAAGCCCCCTCCCTCTGCTATGTTGCCGAGCTGTCATTTGGACACCTGGAATAACACAGCCCCTGTGCCATCCAGACGCTGAGGGGTGTGTACTTCGTGCTGCACCACACCCTACTCCTCAACTCTCCTGCCTCTGAGGTGAAGCGCAGTTGGCACCTCGCTGCCTGTGCTGTACATCACTTCTGCCTGGACTGCCAGAGTCACTTAGCTCTTGCACAGCTTTCAGAGACGCAGAGGTCTCTGAACTCACTTCTGCAATAAGCATACGCAAGGCCATCAAATACTGACAGGCCAGGAGACTATGCCACGATGCACAAATGGAATGGAAGTCTAAGCAGCTTATTGCTGAAACACCTTACTATACATCCTCAAGAGAATAGTTTTTAAATGAAAAAAAATGGTACAGAACAAACTTTGTGATATATACATATCAACCTAGGAATGTGATACACCTGCAAAAATGTAGTGTCTCAGAAGAAGTACCCTTGCTTTCTAATGGTAAACACTAAATAAATAGAACTTGAGGAAGCATTTGACAAAAACAATTCAAAGGAATGATCATTACAAAAGTTAATTGATTCAGTGGAATAAAATAATCAAATTAGAATAACAATGAGATAAAAAATTCAGCAGACCCGCAAATAATGAAAAAGATAAAAACACTATTTAATATAAAGAATTCAGCAAGACATTTGAAATGATGTGAGGACCCTCAGTAGTATAATCATTCAAGTAGCAAAAAGAACTTTTAAACTTAGAGACAGGTCGTTTAAAGTATTCTAGGTTCACAAAAACACAAAAAGAAGAAAGGATTTTTTTAAAGGAGGAAACTCTTATGGAAATATTGATTGTGGGGGATAATAAAAGCGAAGAGAACAATTTGGAATGGAAAAATCTGTTCGATGAATAATAGATGAAATTTTTCTAAGGAAAGACAAGAACGTCAAATATAGGAGATCCAAAGGATCTCTAATCTACTTGGCAAAAACTGTTCACCCCATGGTGTCACCTGAACTGTCCAAAGTAACAAAGGGGTTGGTACTGATCGGGCAAAGGAAGTTGCTAAATCACAGCTAAAAGAAGCTCCTGTATATTACCACCACATTTCTTGGCAGAAATATTACACACAATTTGGGAATTGGATGATATAGTCAAGGCTCCACAAAGCTAGGGTCCGTGAGCTAGCTCAAGGGATTCAGCACCTGCTTAGGCAAGTGCAGGGGCTGGGATTTAATCTGCAGCACCACGTGCAGCATCAACCCAGGCCCGGGCACACTGAGCCAGCCACAGAGTGCAGCCCTGTGGCACACACCTGTAATCCCAGGGCTAGGGAGGCTGGAAGCAGGAGAATCAGTATGAATCCAAGCTGCATAGTGAGATTCTGAAAAAAAAAAAAAAAAAAAAAAAAAAAAAAAAAAAAAAAAAAAAAAAAAAAAAAAAAAGCAAAACATTCCAAACTAGAATTGTAATTTCAGCAATTTATTTTTTAGAAATGAAAGAGAATTAAAAACCTCCCAAGACAAGCAAAAACATGGAAATCCTGATGCAAGACAGGTCCTAGAAATAAACTTTAAAATGAGTGAGAGATCATCAGCTTTCTTGTTGCTGAGAAACATTTGATAGTCACAACTGAAAGCAGGAATCGTTTGCCTAGATTCCCATTTTAAGGAGAGGAGGTCCATGTTCTGGCCCCTCCAAAGCAGCAGTATCCTGCAGAATGGTGAGCCCAAGCTGCACGGTTCCTAACAGCTAGAAGTGAAAGCAGGAAACTGTGCCAGAGTGAAAAGAAAAAAGAGCAGACCTAGACCCCAGGGCTATACCAGTACACCCTGCCAGGACACTTGGTCAACTGCTGTGTACATCAAGACACACCCAGAAGGTGGATCCATGTGCAGTCATTTTCTTCTCCTTGCTGAGATGAAATACCTGACCTCAAAGTTAAATTTGGAAAGGCTTATTTGGCTCAAAAATTGAAGAAGTTTCAGTTCACAGTACGCTGACTCTAAGGCAAGCAGGCTTGGCAGAGGGACATTTCAGAAAAGTAGCTCATCAGGACCCAGCAGACACAGGCAAGCAAGGCTTAAGGCAAGCCTCTGTCGTTCCTTCTACCGTATCCAAGCTGCTTGTAGTAGAGCAATGCCTAACCGGTCAGTGGACTGCTTTAGGAATCACCCGCTTCACTCTAGCACACACCAGGAGCGAGCTACATACTCTAGATATGGCCAACTCTGAAACTGCCTCCTATGACCTCATGATGTCTTGTGAGGAAATCTAGACACAAGCCACGACAATCCCAAAGCCAATCAAGCCTACATCTTCACTACCACAAAAGGGCTTTTACATATAAATAATAACCTTGACTATGAATTCCAAAATTAAAATAGACTGACTGAATTATCAAAAAGTCAAGACTTAGTAATTTACAGATTAAAAGAGACTCACATCATCAGTAAAGAAATATTCAGTCTAAAGTTGAAAGAACAGAAACATTACACTATAGAGCTAGGGAACAGATAGGACAGGATCAACTACACCTAGGACAGACACAGTGAGCACTGCCAGGAAATAAGCAGCCTTGCTTTTCTCTTCAGCCTGATACTACACAATTTGTCATTTTCTGTATCTGCAATGTTTTATAAAAATAAGAGAAGCTTTTTTATAGTAAAAGCATACACATATGAAAGAGATATCAAAGTATACTGTGTCATATTATCTTGGTGATATGTTTTGTTAATGTTACAAATGACTACTAATAAGGTTTTCCAAAAACGTTGATTCCTGTGGTTGTGTCAGGCTTCTATATTTTTGGATTACACACCTATAAATATAGTCAAACATGGGCCCAAAATACTCAAGCACTTGGAGTGAAACTGACAGGTAGAAAGTTCATGGACAAGAGTCTGGGTCTGATCACCATACCTGGGAATAAAAGGTGCTTTAGAAAACTCCATCTTTTTTATTTTATGTATTTCTTGGTGGAACCAGGGATAGAACTCAGGCCCTTGAGCTTGCTAGGCAAGTGCTTATTCTATGGAGCCATCTCCCCAGCCCCGCAAACTCCATCTGCACTAAACAGATAGAGGCTTTTATCCTCTTTAAATGTTCCTTAAACAACAGAGTATAACAACTAGTTCTAGATTTCTTGCTCTCTGTTATGTATTATACATAGGTGTCCTGAGGATGTGTTTAGGCTGCACCCCAGGAGTATAGCACTTTACCTGAGACTTGAACATATGTGCAGATTTCAGGGTTAACTGTAATTTTAAGTTGTGTTTTAACGTTGCTCATATTTTTAGTGTGCTATTGAGCATAAAGTTGTAATTAAAACAAGTTCTTCGGGCTGGCAAGATGGCTTAGCAGAGTAAGTGCCTGCTTAGGCAATCACAGGGACTGGAGTTCAATCCCTGGCACCACATGCTATGCTAACCCTGTCCCCATGTGTGCTGAGCCAGTGGCCAAACCCGGGCATGTTGGCACACACCTGTAATCCTAGCACTGGGGAAGCTGACAACAGGAAGATCACCATGAGTATGAGATACTGCATAGAGAGACCTTGTACCAAATATATAAATGAAAAACAAAAACAAAAACAAAACTATTTTTCATTGACATGAGTATTATGCCCTATTTTATACAAAATTCAAATAAATACATTCTGTTTTATGCTTATAACCAAACATAGTGCATGACATTCTATAATCACAGATAAAAATTTGAAATGAAAGATTTCACTGGATGGTGTCTCTTTTAATTTAGCAAAGGAAACACAATATTATTTATATTTTTATGACACGCAAGTTCTAAGTAACATGATATAAAAATGGTTTACTAACATAAACTGCCCAATAAAGGCCTATAATTAACTTTCCCCAGGTAAAATGCATTCAGTTTGAATTTATAGCAGGAGTATAACCCAGATTAGCCTTTTGCTCCTCTGGTTACGCAGGAGTGCCATCTAGTGTTGAAACAGTAACTGCAGTCCTGTTTTTTTCTGTTCCAGTAATAGTGCTGTGTGGAAAATCAAACCACTTTCTATCATATTTCTGTAAAAAATGCTTTGAGGAAACATCACAGTGAATGTTTGGGTTGCCTCTATACAATTTCAATTACATGAAGTGTGTACCCACCCAAGAGAACATTAGATTGTTATGTTTTCTCACTTTGGAAAATAATGCAATATAATCTAAGGTAAAACAAATTGATAATGTCATTTCTTTACAACAAAAGAATATTAACAGAAAAATATGCAAGATAGTGAATTATTATGAAATCAACTTAATGTATCGCCATCTTTTAAATTTGTCATAAAATACAGAAGTATAACAAAAATACATTTTTCTTCATAATTTATTTGGTATTATGAACTTCTACTCAAAATGTGGAAAATATTGAAATGAATTTAGTGGATAGATTGTATGGAATTAAAACCATGATAACATATTATTTATAACTGCTTATTGCAAAAAAAGTGTTTCATTCATAAGTTTTTTAAATATAAAATTTTCGTGTTTTACTATTTTACTATTGGAAATAATCTTTGAAATTCCCTGATACTGAGACAATCCAAGTGAAAACTTATCAGTTTGGATTTTTACTTTCTGTTTGTATAGCTGACTTATGGAAATAGATAATTTTCAGATAGTTAATTTTCTTCTCTGTAAAATCCACTCCATTTTACAAGGACATATAATGAAGTTACACTTCATTTATTAATGTCTATGATTTACAACACTGCATGCAAATTGATAGAATGCACTCTAGTGAATTTTTTTTTTTTTTTTGTAGCAGGAGTTGAACTCAGGGCCTTGTGCTTACCAGGCGGGCACTTGCGCTGCTGAGCTATATCCCTGGCTCCCTTAAGTGGAATTTGATAATAAGTAGCAGGAGGCAAATCCTGAAGATAAAACGGGTACTGATACAGCGGGACACTGTGCAAGAGAAAAGAGAAAACAAAGGCGAGGCACTCAAAGCAGCCCCACGCTTTTCTGAGTACACACAGAGCTCCTGCTTAGCAGGGGCTTGACTGTCACCTACGAGCCTGGGCAAACGTTCCTCATTCAGCTCCAGCACTGCGTTCCTTAGGAGATTCTATGAAATGGAGCAGTGACAGAGAGAGAGAGAGAGAGAGAGAGAGAGAGAGAGAGAGAGAGAGAGAGAGAGAATCACTGCAAACAGGACAGATGTTTGAAAATAATCTTTATAATCAACTAACGTCTTCAATCTGAAAATAGTCATATGAGACAAATCTACACTTCTCAGATGAAGAAATACAAATGGCATATATATATATATATATATATATATATATATATATATATATATATAATGTTAAAAATATTTGGTCATTTGAAAGGTACAAATTAATGTAACACTGAGATTCCATCTCACCCCAGAAAGAATGGTTGACATCAAGTAGTCAGCCAATAGCAAATTCTGGAGAAGCTACAGAGGAAAAGGAATCCTTCTCCTCTGTCAGTCAGAGTGCAGACTTGTGCAAGTACTTTGGAAGTAGATGTGGAGATTCCTTAAAAACATAGATTCCTTAGAGGTCCCATTTGACCTAGCTACTCCTCTTCTGGGTATCTTCCCAGAAGAAAGAAGAGTGTCTTACCACAAAGATAAATGTATAGCCATGTTTATAGTAGCACAAAATTTGTCATAACTAAATCTTGGAAACAAGCCAAATGCCCATCAACCAGGGAATGGATAAAAATAATGTTGTCTTTTAGTACAGTGAAGTACTACCCAGACATAAAGAAAGATCAACTGGAAATTTTATAGATAAATGGATGGAACTTGAGAGTCATAAGTGATAAAAATCAGATATTTATGTGTAAACATTGTATATTTTAACATTGTATATGTAAACATTCATATGTAAACAGATCTCCCTGAAAGGGGAAGCTTTTGGAGTGAATGAGGTCCAAAATGTACAATATATTGTAAAATGGGAAGAAACTGTTCAGAAGGAGACAGAAACTCGGACATGGAAAGGGGAAATGAAGGAATGGAAAAGGGAAAAGAATGTAAGATAGGTATGTTTATTATATTTCTCAATTCACCAAAAAGTAAGGTTTCTGCTAATATTGTTTGGAGAAACTTTTATGCCCATATCATGTACCCTGAGTAACTACCCCAAAGATAACAATATTCAATGTATTTTCAAAAATGACAACAGTCCTTCACTCTTGAAAACAACTCATAAAACAAGGGAAAACAAAACAAAACAAAGCAACACACTGAGAAACTCTTTCAGCTTAAAAGAAACCAAGACTTGACAACTAATTGATACTAGACTCAGGAAAACAAGTTCCTATGAAGAAGAGCTAAAACAGCTGGCAACATGATCCTAGTTATATATAACACTCAATGTTATATTTCTTGAATTTGATATTTATACTACGTTTTGTTGAAAAATTTCCCTGATGTTTGAAAATACACCATAAAGTAGTTAGGAAAACAATAAATTAACATTTCCATCCCTCAACCTGGAAGAACCTTATAAACTACACAATTAACAAAGCTTCCGCTCTTTGTTTCTTGCCTCTTGGTTGAAGCAAAATACCTGACACCCAAAATTGAGGAACAGGGGCACCAGTTTAAGGCAACAGAAAACAACAAAAGCATCAAGAGAAGAAGCGGAGGCTGGGGAGATAACTCAGTAGAATAAGCTCTTGATTGGAAAGCGCAGGGTCTTGAATTCAATCCCTAGTACCAGAAAAAAAGAAAGAAAAGAAAAGGAGAAACAAACCTCTGTTTCTCTCTTACATTATATTCTCTATCTGCCTGCACTTACACCTTCTCCTCGCCCTCCTCTTGCACAGGCTCAGGATGTTTACAAACAGGATGTTTACAGACTCTGAATCTGAATCACTTAATCTAAAGTTCTCCAGTTGACACAATAAACAAAACCCTAGAGCAGTAAGGGCATGTCCTTTTCACTCCAGGATAGAGAACTGCTGAGTTACTTAGCTAAGCTTGTAGAATCCTCAGTTTGACCCAGTGTACCAACCATAACTATTCCTGAAGTTGCAAGTTAGCTAGGTAGGAAAAGCAATTTCATGCTGTGATTTCACTGGGCAAGGGTTGTTTTTAAAATTTGTGGAAAATTAGAAAAAAAGTACCACTGGGTGAAGATATACACATCACTCTGATCTATACTGATCTCTAATGCTAAAATAGCTCCTTAGATTTTCAAACCTGTGATCAGCTCATGCTTCTTTATATCACCATATTTCTTTGGCCACACTTAAGGTTTCACTGATAGGTCAATGACTATGTGCACAGAAGCTTCCCAGCCAAGCTTCATCACCAATAAAATAGGTGAGAGATGGCAGCTACTCACAATTCTAGAACCTTGTAGAACATTCTTTCAATCTTGAAGAAAAAGTATCTGATACATGACAATGTCTCTTTTTTTTTTCTTTTATTTTATTAAAATACAAATGTCAGGTTTTTTTATAGCTGAATTATATCAAAGATTCAATAATTATTTACCTAGTGGATGACCATAGCATTAAAAGCCGACATAATATCCTGTCCAACCACCATTAGTGCAGATCTTGCCTCTCATAGAATTATGTAGAAGCACAGCGTTATCTATCCCAACTGTACTGTCTATACACACACATCCTGATTTTTTCTTTCTACAACCCTTCCTTTGACTACACCTGTCAAAAGTGGGCACTCCATTGACATTCAACTACCTTAGGTTCTT
>PVKA01045160.1:0-15706 GCA_004027165.1 Ctenomys sociabilis
ATAATATTAAGCTGAGCTGTAAATGGATATGGTCGACAATTTCTTTGAATAACTCCCTATGGTTGCAGAATGCTGGACTGTGTTGGATTGTGGTGTCGAGTTCAAGAACCTAAGGTAGTTGAATGTCAATGGAGTGCCCACTTTTGACAGGTGTAGACAAAGGAAGGGTTGTAGAAAGAAAAAAATCAGGATGTGTGTGAATAGACAGTACAGTTGGGATAGATAACGCTGTGCTTCTACATAATTCTATGAGAGGCAAGATCTGCACTAATGGTGGTTGGACAGGATATTATGTCGGCTTTTAGTGCTATGGTCATCCACTAGGTAAATAATTATTGAATCCTTGATATAATTCAGCTATAAAAAAACCTGTAAATATAATTTCATGTATGCACCTTGTACAATACCAAAACGTTATGAAAACAGTTTGCAATGTATTAATTCATCGACTCTGTATGGTTAAGGTGTCTTGAAACTGTCTGATTGACATTTGTATTTTAATAAAATAAAAATAAATGGAAAAAAAATAAAAGACATGATGTTAAGTGGAATAAATTGGGCACAGAAGTAAATATTAGGATACAAAGTCATTATCCAAAAGTCAAGAGCATTCCTCTACAAAGTCAACAAACACACTGAGACGGAAATTAGAGAAACAATAACTTTTACAATAGCATCACAGAAAATGAAATACCTTGGAATTCAACTAGCTAAAGAAGTCAAAGATCTTTTCACGGAAAATTACTGCACTCTGAAAAAAGAGATGGGAGAGGATTTCAGAAAATGGAAAGGTGTTCTATGCTCCTGGATAGGAAGAACCAACATCATGAAGATGGCCATACTCCCAAAATTGGTGTACAGATTTAATGCAATCCCTTTCAAACTACCACCAACATATCTCCCAGACCTAGAGAAATCATTCCTAAAATTTATTTGGAACCACAAGAGACCTGGAATAGCAAAGGCAATCCTAGCCAACAAAGGGAAGGAACGAGGCATTCAAATTCCTGACTGGAAATTGTATTAGAAAGCTACTGAGATATAATCAGCATGGTAATCACAATGAAATAGACCTGAAGATCAATGGAATAGACTAGAAGATGCAGACATCTCTATGAACACACTCAATCACCTGATCTTTGACAAAGTGGCCAGACATACTTACTGGAAGAAAGACAGCTTCTTTAATACATGGTGCTGCAGAAACTGGCTCTTTACATGCTGAAAATTAAAACCTGACCCAGGTCTATCACCATGCACTAAGCTAAAATCAAAATGAATTAAAGATTTAAACATTAAAACACAAACACTCAATCTATTGGAAGAGAAAGTAGGAGGAACTCTTGAAGATATAGGGGTAGGCAGAGTTCATGAACAAAAATCAAATTGTATGGGTAATCCTTGAAAGAATTAACACCTGGAACCTCCTTTTATTGAGAAGTTTTTGCATGTCAAAGGAAATTGTCAACAAAGTGAAAAGACAATTCACAAATTTTGAAAAAAACCTAATAAGCACTGAGACAAAGGTCTGCTCTCTAGAATTTATAAAGAACTAAAATACATTAGGTCCTTCAAATTTAAAGACCCAATCCAGAAATGGGCATCCAAGATGAACACACACTTCTCAGAGGAAAAAATTTAAGAAGCGAATAAATACATGAAAAAATGCTCCATATCACTAGCCATCCATAAAATGCAAATTAAAAGAACACTGACATACCATCTCACCCCAGAGAGAATGGTTATCATAAAGAAATCAACCAACAACAAATGTTGGAGAGGATGTGGGGAAAAGGGATCCCTTCTCCACTGCTGCTGGGAATGTAGATTGGTACAACCACTGTGGAGATCAGTGTGGAGACTCCTTAAGAAACTAGGACTAGAAATCCCTTTCAAGCTGGCTATCCCCCTACTGGGAATTTTCTTGGAGGAACTGAAAACATCATATCATAGTGATATATGTGCACCTATGTTTATAGCAGCACAATTTGTGATAGTCAAATCTTGGAAATAACCAAGATGTCCATCACATGAGGAATGGTTGGAAAAGATGTGGTATTTTTATACAATAGAGTATTACTCAGCTATAAAGAATGATAAACTTGAAGCCTTAATATATATAAGTGGATGTCACTTGAAGATATACTTATTAGTGAAGTAAACCAGACCCACATTTGAAAATATCATGTAGCTTTCCTAGTATAAGTACTCAAAAGAAGAAATACAAATAGAAAGGTATAACACAATTAAAAGGAAAGCAGAACTTGAGTGCTGAAAAATGAGGAGAGGGCAAGGAGAAAAGCTGGAAAACATGATAGAGGCAAAGCCATACATTTCTACGCACAAGATGGGTAAGGCAAAGTTCTCAAAAAAATCAGAATGCCTTTGAAATTAGCAGTTAATTTGTAGAATTCTCACCCTGATTAACTATATATACCGATACCTGTGAAATAAGCAACTGCACTGAAGATAATAGAAGGGTCACACTTGGAATGCTATTATTCTGGTCTTGTAAATACGTACTTCTTGTCATGACGTACCAATTACCGCCATATTGTCTTTCAAATAAAAGTGTTTTTTTCTTTAAATGAAGGATAATAACAAAAAAATACACAAGAAAAAAGGTCACAGGACTGTCCTGTTACAATGCTGTACATGGGTAGATTTCTAAATTTCTGTGCAAATATATGTAAGTGTTCATTCCTATTTTTGTAAATGTTTTTCTTCATATTCTGTAAGGACTTAAAGTTTAACATATCAATACATGATAAAAAATACCTGTTCCATGTTATGCCTATGATGTTTGATATTTAGACAGATAGGATAAACCCAACTACATATGTTGCAGTGTAATAATAAGCTTCTCTTCTGCAGGGTTAACAATCCTCCTAAGTTTGCAGATCAAAAATTGGAGAAAAGGAAGGGCTGTAAGGTCAGCCAATATTTTGGCCCTAACCTTTCAGGATCAGTGGAGACTTAGGACATAGGATAATTTGTACTGTAACATCATGTAACTCAGTTATACCCCAAATTTCCTGATCATGGAGATTATGGAGCCACAGAGGAATGTGATCGATGATGTATAGTGTGCCTAGGAAGAGTCACATGGAGAGAAAACTTTCTCTCAGGCTTCCACAGAGAGCAAACTGGTCAAGGAATGACCATGACTCATCCACATGGCTGACACTGACAAAGGATCTACAGAGTGAGGTACAGGGTTACAGGATAAACCCTGAGGGTACTTGCCTGATCTTATCAGACCCAAAAGTTACATTTCTTGTTATATAGGTCTTGGTTTATCTTGGTCTTAATCACCCAACAGAAAATTATAAAAATGAGGTATGTAAAGTAAAGTAATATTAATGTATTCAGCTGTGAAGAAAAACAACTCCTCCAAATAACCCACTAGTTTTGTGGACTGCTCGACTGTGTTGGATTGTTTTGCTGAATTCATGCATGTATAGTATTTAGATGAAAATGGAATACTCATCTCTGACATAACTAAACAAAAAAGGGGCTACAAAGGAAAGATCATTTTGTATTTCTATATACAGAATAGATAGATATACAGCTACTTTCACTTAATTCAATGAAAAGAAAGATGTGTACTAATAATGTGTGGACAAGATATCCTTTCTGCTTCTTGTACTAGGGATAACCTCTAAGAAGATAACAATGTACAATGTATGAATTATTGAAACTGACCTATTAATCAGTTTTGGAACTATCTCATTAATATTTATTTCAAAAGAATAAATAAATAAATTTAAAAAACTGAAAAAAAGGAAAGTAAATATTGTATGATCTTCCTTATATGGGGAATCTAAGAAGTGGAGGGAATTGAGAGTTGTTAACCAGAGGGTATAAAGTTTCAGTTGGGCAGGAGGAATATTATTTAACACAGTGACTATATTCAATAATAAATTATTGTATACTTTGAAGTTTCTAAAGGATAATACCTTAAAATGTTAAATATGTGAGGCTACAGAAATGTTAATTAGCTTAATTTATTTTTGTCACCTCACAGTACATACATTTAGGAAAACAGCATAAGTACATTGTATTCTATAAATATAAACAATTATTATCGGTTTAAAATTAAAACAATTAGAAATGAGAAGGAATTATTTTCCCATTGCTGCTGTTACAAATGAGCACAAACTCAGTGCCTTAAAAAAACACAAATTTATCCTGGTGTGGTGGTGTACATCTATGATCGCAGCACTCTTGAGGCAGAGGCAGGAGGATCACTGTGAGTTCAAGACCAGCCTGGGTCACAAAGTGAGATCAAGGCCAGCCTGAACTGCACTGTGAGACCCTGTCTCAAAAATACAAAGACAAAACAAAACACTGCATAAAATTATCTTTTGTATTTGTAGTTCAGAAGTTCTAAAATCAATTTATTAGCAGAGCTGTGTTATTTCTAGAGGCTCCAGGGGAGATTCTATTTCCTTGGTCTTTCTAACCTCTAGAGACCACTACAGGGCTGGGAAGATGGCTCAGTGGAATAAGTGCTTCCTTGGCAAGCACAAGGACCTGAGTTCAATCCCTGGTTCCACAAAAACAAAAAAAAAAAAAAGTTTCTCTTCCTTGTAGAGACCACTGCATTATTGGTTCATAGGACCTCTCTTCATCTTCAAAGCTAGCACAGTAGCATTTTCAAATTCCCGTTCCCCATAACATTTCTTACTTCTCCCTTACGTGGGTGCTTGAAATCACATTGCGTTCAGTGTGATAATCCAGGGTAATGTCTCATCCTATGATTCTTAGTCACATTAACAAAGTCATTTTCCCATGTAATGTCACTTGTATAAAGGTGATTAGGAAGGATGTGCACATTTTGTGGCAGTGTTAAATCATCTTACCTAATGCAGGGAAGAAATGGGAAACATTGAACTATAGTTTTAAACATGCTAATGTACTAATATTAGTCTGAGATTCTGTCAGGTTCAAATTAGATCAAAGTCTGGAGTTCCTGACATTTCTCAGCTATTTGTTTAAAGGTTAAAATGGGCTTCAACAGATCTGATAGAATTTGCTGAGGGTATTTACAAGATCTAATGCTCTCTACCAAGGGTGGTGCAGTGGCACAAGCTCTAGCATGAGGAAGGGATTTTCCCCAAGGGCCTTTCTCAGAAGCATCATTGTGAGAGAGACCAAAATCATGCAGAAGAATTCCATAGCAGTGGATTAAAGTTAAATGTTTAATTGAAAGTAGAGATAACATATCATTTGAAATGGAAATTAGAGTTCTAGAAAGTCATAAATGAGTGTTACCATCCTGGGAAATCCTCTGCTGACTTGTGAGCAAGAAAGTAAGATTGAAAGAGAATGACCTTTCCACACTGTCAGTGTCTTCATGCTCTGTTTGAAGAAACTGACACTAGAGTTCTTGGCTTTCTTGCAGAGAAAATGTGATTTCGTTTTTTCTTCTCATAAGGATATGTAACTTTACTTCATGAAGATGGTGATAATAACTCTTAACTTGGAAACAGTCTCTGCTAGGTACGGGATCTCCAAAGCTGACTACATCTCCAGAACACAAACTTAAAATCAGACCAGGGGTAATCGAGATTCCATTAAATAGAATGACAATTACTAAGTAAATTCATTACTAAGAATGACAATTTCAGAGTAAGCACCCAACTGTCAAAAATTCTAGGCCAAAGACAAGTAACAAATTGCTGAGAAACAATTCCTCATGTGGTTTTTGGTCTGCTTGGGAAATTACAGAAGAGGGCTTCCCAGGCACCTTTCCCTTATAAATCTCCCTAGAACTTTCTCTCTTTCCCTTTCTTCTTATCACTGACACTAACTGCTCCAACTTTGTAAGTTTTATCTTATTTGGGGTTTCATGACTGAGCTTTCTACTGCTTGTTTCTAACCCTCTGGCCACACTTGTGTCTTACTTCCTGGCTCTTTTCCTTTCTTCACTTTTTTTCCCTTTGGTAATGGGAATCGGCCTTAGGACCTTGTGCTTGCCAGGCAGATTCTGTGCTGCTGAGCTAAATCCCCAGCCCTCCTTGTTTACTTTTAACTGTGATTCTCCTGAAGACATTCTCCTTTTTGTGCTCTTTCCTCCATCCATGCATCCATTAAACATCTTTTAAATGTTTAAATATTATTTATGTTTCGAGACCTATATATGGTCTAGAGACAAAAAGTGTATTAGAGATAATTTTTGTCTTCTCACGCCTCAAAAACTAGGGAAGGAGACAGAAAATCAATGAAAATATATTGCAACATTTAGCATGAAACTGATGACATGTGTTACAGAATTCTATAGTGGGGACATCTATATATGTTTTCAATTGCAATACTTTCAGTGATAAGTAATGGAAAACTCAACTCATGGTGACATAAGTAATGAGGACAAATAAGTCTTCTAATAAGACTTTTAAAGGCAGAGAAGTTCCAGCATTGGTCTGTTCAATGACCTCCTTCAAGAACCTTGATATTTTCCATCTTTTCTCATCTCTTATCTTTTTTAGCATATTTCTTTGAGCACTTTAAGAAGGCTGCAGCACTTCCAGGTTTTCTATGTAGAAATGATGAGGTTTGCCAAAAAATGATATTGCCTATAGGGCATGTAATTTTGTGAGTACAAAAACATCTTTCTTTGAAACCTTCCCCCAATTTCCCTCCGGTCCCACCTGCTATGTTTGCCCAAGTCAATTACTGACAAGAGGGGTGAAACTGGTATGATTGGCACAGAGCCATACCTCCCAACTTTGGCTGCATGTGAGATTCACCTGCAGGGCTTTTCAAAAGCCTATGCCCAGACACATCCTAGAGTAATTAAATCACATTATGTGCTTGTGAGACACAGGCATCCCCATCTTAAAAGCACTTCAGCATTTTTTCTTTTCCTTTTTCTTTTTGTGCAAGGAAGTTTTAGAAGTAGTAGGTTAGGCCAGCCTTTCTGATTTATCTATCACTCTGCAGAGAAGAGCTCCCATCTTTCCTTAAGAACATGCATTTTTTTTTTTTTTTTTTTTGTGGAATCGGGAATTGAACTCAGGCCCTTGCACTTCCCAGGCAAGCGCTTATTCTATTCAGCGATCTTCCCAGAAAGAACATGTATTCTTTCTATAAGACGAAATTGGGATTCTGTAAGCAACAAAGAAATCAGTAATTTTTTCTGTGTTTTAGGGAAGGCTCTGCAGGGTGTTCAGGGTCTCACTACTAGATCAAACTTGTAGTGATCCACCTGTTTACAACCTCTCAGGAGCTGGGATTACAGACACATGTCACCATGCCCAGTCTCAATTCCCATCTCAACAGCAGGACCAGCTTGGCAGGTCCAGGAATTGAACCCCTGGATAGGCGCTTTAATCCACTGAGTTATTTGGCCAGCCCTAGTAATACTTTTTCAATACCCAAATTATAGTACATACTGTAAAGAAATGAACAAATATTCATGATTCCAGTTAGCACTTCTACTGTGGCTACTGATGGTTATGGTTTTGATTTTATACGGGCTTCCCATATATATCTCCTGTTTGGATTTTTGATCTATACCTCGATCTGAGTTTGACTGAGAGCAAGTGTTCCTGCTTGTTCTTCCTCTAGATGTTGTTTTTGTCAGGTAGAACCAGCATTCAATATTTCAAGATCAAAGCCTTGGAATCTTCTCTTTTTTATTTCTATTTTAGAAATCACTTCACTGCATTTTTATTTTTCTCTGAGCTATTATAATTATACTTCAATCTATCCCCTTTTGGCATGGTCCAGACTGCTCTGCAGCCTTGCAGGTCTGCATTCTATATGTTTTCTAGCTGACTTTCTGAATCCAGCCTTAATTCTTTCAGATTATTCTGCATATCACCTTATGTGTATATTTGTAAGATACTGTTTTCATTATGTTAGGCTACATATTGCTGCTTTTTTCCCAGTACAGTAGTACTGTGGGTGACAAACTTAATTTGTTTTATGATTTTGGGGAAGATGGCTACATTTGTGTCTGTGTGGGGAAGATGGTCATGACCATGTTTGTTGCCTCACACAAATAGAAGCAAAATCTTGCCCAGCACTTTTGTTTGCAAACAGAAGCATGCACGAACACATACTTGCTAGCCAAGTGCTCTACCGCTCATCTACATCCACAATCCAGACATTGCTTTTTGATAAATAAAAAAATCTTGTCCCTTTTCAAAGCTTTTCAGTATTTTAATCCCTATTTCAAATCCTAATTCTTGTAACAAGCATTCTCTATTTATAGCAGTCTTCTTGAATTCATTAAAATCCTGATTTAACTCCTGGCTTGGTTACTTAATACCTGGGTTTTCTTGGCAAGTTGCACAAACTTTCTTAGTTTCATTGTCTTCACCTGTAAAGAGTGTATTGTTTCTCATAGGGTTATTACCATAATTAAATACATTCTCTTTCTCCTGTCCTCTTTTCTGACCTCTTATGTTGCCAACTCTAGCATATAATTTAGCTTTTTATTGTCTCTGTATCTTGGGATCATTGTCTTATGGATGCAAATATCATTTTCCGCAGCTTGACTGTTAGGATTTTTTAAGGGTGGGTACAACTCTTTTATGTGTTCTCCTGATTTCTCTATCCAGATGCTAAGCTCACAATAAGGTATTCATCAATATTTGCTAACTTTGTTAAGCATTTATTTATTTGTTTATTTATTTACTAAGTCAAAGTCTCCATATGTAGTTCAGGCTGGGCTTGAACTCACTATGTAGCCTGGCTAAGCTTTCAATTCATGGTTATCCTCTGTCTTGGCCAGTGATATTCTGGGATTACAAGTGTGTGCCATCATGCCTGGTTCCCTTTGTTAAGTGAAACTAAAAGTACAATTGTGTAGAAACCCAAAGGAAAGAACCTTCTGTGGCTCAAGGGGATGGAGCTCCTGTGTAGTTGCTTCAGTTTTGCTACCTGTCTTCTGCTCAGGTAGCTTCCATGCTTTTCTCTTGACACTGAGTTCTGGGTAACTTTATTAGTGGAAGAACCTCCATCTCTGTCCTTCAGTTTGAATGTGTCTTTGAAAAGTGCATGTGTTGAAATTTAATCCCCAATTTCATATGTTAAATGTATTTGGAGGTGGGGCCTTTGGAAGGTAATTATGATTTGATGATGTCGTAAGAGTAAGCCTTTTATGAAGGCATTAGTTAGTGGCTTTCTCAGAAGTGAAAGAGCGACTAAAGCTAGTACATTTGCTTTGTCTCATAAAGTGACACCTTCTGCCACATCACATGCAGCATGAAGAACCCTCTGCAGATGCTGAGCAGATACCTGTGCTGTACTCTCAGACTTTCCCACCACCAGAACTGAACCAAATACATTTCTATTCTTTATAATCACGTGACATATTAGTTTGCTTTTTATTACTGTGATTACATACCTGAGAAAAACAACTTAAAAGTGGAAAGGCTTATTCGGGCTCATAGTTTCAGTTTCTGTTTGCCTGGTATGTTGGTCCTGAGGTAAGGCTGAACATCCTTGTGAGGAGTATGTGGTGGAGCAAAGTTGGTCATTCTATGGTGAGGAGAGAGGAGAAGAAAGGAAAGGAGGAGGGCCAGGGAAAGGACATACCCTAGGAATAGTGTACACCCCCTGTGACTGAATTCCTCTAATGAGGCCCTATTTTCTAAAGGATCTACCATGTCTTCATAGTATCATCAGATATGAGCCCATCAATGAATTACCCTATTGATAAGCTCCAAGCTTCCATTTTCTAATCATTTCCCCAAAGCCCACCTCAGAATAACATTGCATTGGGGACTAAGCTTTTAATACACAAGGTTTTAGATCCACAGTATAATGGAAGTAACAGGATTTTTTTTAAATAGGAGCAACTGAAACAGACTGAAAGACCCAGCTTCCACTGTTCTACTCTCCCTTGGGGCAAGGTGGAGTCCTGATCCATGACTCTGACCTCACATTCAATGACCTGGTAAGGATATCAGTGAAAATCCTATGGCTTTGGCTTCTGCTAGAATGGAGTGATTCAGTAGTGATGATGGCACAGTTTTCTGATTTGGTGGTTGCCTCTAAATGTCACTAGAGTTGCTGCAAGATGATAACACAAAAGAGGAGAAAGAAAAACATGAATCTTTGTTGGAGAAAAGTGTGTCATATATTTTGCTCTGTGAATTGACATTTTTTTGGGTCTGTTTATTCTGTTTAGCTGTTTGGTTCTTAAATTGTGATATTGTCCTCATTTGTAACCCATTTGAACTATGTCATTGGAAGATGAATTGAAAAATGTTTTGAGCTGTGTGCTGTGGTACCCATCTGTAATCCTAGATACCCTGGAGGCTAACAGTGAAATATCATAACCTGGGCAACTTAGTGACTTAGTAAGACCCTGTCATGGCTCATGTCCTGATGATCCTCCAAAGCTTGATATGGTTATGGATGGGGCCTTTACATAGGTGATAGGATCTAGAAGGTTTGAAGCTGGAATTGATTCATGGTGCAATGCTAGAATCAAGGGCACTAGAATTAAGGGTGAGGGTGCTACTGGCTCTAAGTAGCATGGCTAAAACGTAAGGGAAACAAGGAGCTGGGACCATCCCTTGTTGCTTTTGCTACTTTCTGCCTACTGTGAACTATTTCTCCTTTGTGATGTCACCTTGCCTTGGGGCCAGCTGATTATGGACTGGAACCTCTAGAAACTGTGAGCTAAATAAACCTTTTCTCCCTTAACTTTGGACTTTGCATATTTTGTCCTAGCAATGAGAGAAAAGCAACTAAGACAGTCCCTATCTCAAAATGAAACAAAGGTGTAGTGAGGAAGCTGGAATGGAACTTACTTCAAATGTCCTGGGTTCAGTCGCAGTTGTGCCCCATCTCCCTCCAGATTTGGACAGAGAATTAGAAGATTTGAGTCTGTATGTGCATTTATCCAGGTTACTCCCTTTCTTTGTGCTTCTATTTCCTTATCTGTAAAATCGTAATAATGTTGCCAACCTATTTCATATTGGTATAAGGAAAGAAAAGATCAGCTTTGTGGGTGTGCTTAGGAAATTAGAAAGCCTTTACTAGTGTAACGGTGAATTATTTTACTGAAATTTTTTTGGAGTGCTAGGGATCCAACCTTGCAGAGCCTTGCACATGATAGGCAAGTGTTTTACCACTGAGTACACCAGCCCCCAGTTTTTCTTTGAATTCATTTTTTCTCATGCATAAGACACAAAATTATACATATTAATCAGGGTTCATGTGACATATTGCTCTATGCATACATTGTGTAACAGTTAAATCAGGTTAAGTATATTTGTCTAGTCAAATATGTATCATTTAGTTACGGTGAAAACTTTCAAAATTTTTCTAGCTTTTTGAAGTGCACAACACACTACTGTGATCTATAATCATATTACTATATGATAGCACCCCAGGACTTCTTAGTACTATCCAAGTGGAACTTAGTATGCATTGACCGAATTCCTATACGGCTCTGCCCCTAGCCTCTGGTAACCACCATTCTAATTTTAACTTTCATAAAATCAATTATTTTTAGATTCTACCTATGTATGGGTATTTATCTTTCTATACCTGACCTCCTTCACTTACCATAATGATGTCTAGTTCCATCCATATTGCAAATGACAGAATTCCCTTTTTGTAGCTGAATAGTGTTCCAATTCATTTTAAAATTAATTTTATCGAGAAACACATAGCAATGAAACAGTTTCAAAACTGATTGATAGGACAGTTTCAATAATTAATACATTGCATATTGTTGTCTTCTTAGTGATTATTCATAGTGCAAGATGCAGACATGATATCCTGTCCACAAACACTATTAGTACAAATCTTTCTTCTCATTGAATTAAGAGAAAGTAGCTGTATATCTATCCTATTTTGTGTGTACAGATACAAAATGGTCCTTCCCTTGTATCCCCCTTTTTGTTTAGTTTTGTCAGAGATGGGTATTCCAATGTCATTTAAATATTGTAAGTGAATCAATTCAGATAAATAATCCAATATAGTCTAGTAGTGGGTTATCTACAGGGCTGTGAATGTCAGAAGTTGTTGACTTGAGCCTTTTACAGTTCAGCATATTAGTATGGCTTTATTTTTTATACCTTGTTTTTATATTTTCCTGCCGGATGGTTAAGGCCAAGATAAAGCAAGACCTATATAACAAGAAATGTAACTTTTGTATCTGCCAAGGTACGGTTATTTATTTATTTATTTATTTTTGTTGTGGAACTGGGAATTGAAATCAGGCCCTTGCATTGGCCAGGGAAGAGCTTATTCTACTGAGCCATCTCCCCTGCTCCTCCATTTCAAATATGCACCGTATTTTCTTTATTCATTTATCAGTCAATCGACATTTAAATTGTTTGTGTTTTTGCTTTTTTGACTAACACTGCAATGAATATAGGGGTTCACATTTCTCTTTTACATGATTTCATTTCTTGTGGCTAAGATGCATTTTTTCTCTTTAATTTTACATTTTTTATTGGTACATATTTGTAGTACACAATGATTATATTCCTCATGGAAAGTTGATCCATGCACAGAAAATAACTCAATTCATTTTGTGAAAGCTTTGTTGTGTTTATAATAACATGTGTGGTGATGATTGCATGCTTTTGAAACTCATATTTTCTATATTTCTATCTTTTATATACTTTATTTGGAAACTTTCTTATTTTCAGTGTGCACAATTCATTCCTTCCAGTATTCTTGCAGGTTTTATTTTATTTTTTCTGTATTTTAGGAAAGGGTCTACAGAGTCTACAGGGTCTCACTATATAGATCAGACTCAGTGATTCTCTTGTTTTCAGCTTCCAAGCACTGGGAATATAGGAGCGCACCACCATGCCCAGACTCAATGGCTGTCTCAGTGTGCCCTGGGATCTTGCAGGTTTTAATGAGTAATAATTGAATTCAACTTGAAATATAGTAGTTAACATTCACAAAATGCCTAACACATGTTCCAAACTGTCCTTAGTCAATTTAATTTTATCTATGTTTATTTATCTGTAGGTAATGGTAGCTATCAAGGGTGGTTAAGATGGGTGAGGGGTGTTTAGTCTTTTGTAAACTCCTTTTAAGTTATAAGGAAAGTAAATATTGGGTCAAATTTTGTCATCCACATTAATAATTGTTCATAAAAATTATTTTATAAGCATGATGGAAGCCCAAGTCTATCTTTTTAAAGGTTTGACCACAACATATTTTAGGGGGATACAGAAAGAAGGCACAATTACACCTTCCTGGAGGAGAAATTTAAAATATTTTTTTATTGAAATAACATTCACATAGAATAAAATTAAACATTGACCATTTTAAAATATAAGAAAGTGTGACATTTAAATGTGTGACATTTAAAGCCTTCACAATATTGTGTGTCATCACTAGTTCTAAAACATTTTATTACTGTAAAATGAAACTATGTACATTTTAGAGGAACAAGAAGTATGTATTAGACAGATTTTAGTACACACTTGAGTGGAATTGCAGAGGATCAGAGAAATGAGACGTACTACAGTTTGGAACAAGGAATCTTTATGTGGTTTTGGCAGTGGAAATCTGTGGGCTCCGGTTGGTGGGGGAGAGAGTATGGCTCACTCACAGTAAGGTAATGAGTCATGCATAGGGAAACCTAAACTGATAGGTAAAAAGGTTGTCTATGGTGACACCCTACATTTACTAAGCAATCAACCCCAGTTATTTTTTCTGAGCAACTGCCAAACACTAATCTACTTACTGTTTTATGGATTTACTGTTTATATAAGTATATTTATTCTGTAAATTCTATAAGTGGTATCATGTAATATGTGACCTTTTGTGTCTACCTTGTTTTACCTAGCATGTTTTTAAAGTTCAGTTATGTTGCAGCGGGTATCAATAATTCCTCATTCTCTCTCTGTGTCTTTTTTATTTTAGGGAAGGGCCTACAGGATGTGTGGGCTCTCACTACTAGATCAGATTCATAGTGATCCCCCTGTTTACAGCCTCCCAAGAGCTGGGATTATAGGCACACGCCACCATACCCAGTTTCAGTTGCCATTGTAGCACGCCCAAAGGGTTGGCCTGGCACAGCAGGACCGGGGATCAAACCGCCAGCCCCTGCACCTGCTTGCAGGTGCTTTAATCCGCGGAGCTATTTGGCTGGCCCTTCATTCTCTTTATGATTCAATCATATTCTACTGTGTCAATAGGCAACTTGAAAAAAATCTGTTCCTCTATTGATAGTCTTTTGGGTTTCTTCCATATTATTATTAATAATGCTGGCATAAAATTCATATGTAAGTACTGGTTTGAGTATCTTTTTTGAATGACTGTGAATATCTTTTTAGGTTTCGAGTTGCTGTGTCATATGATAATTCCCTATTTGCCACTGAACTACAGCATTTTACATTTGCATCAGTAATATGTGAAAATTCCCATTTCTCCACCTCCTTAATAGCATTTTTTTGTTTAAAAATTATAGTTGAGGGCTGGGGAGATAGCTCAGTGGAATAAGTGCTTGCCTGGTAAGTGCAAGGTTCTGAGTTCGATCCCTGGTACTGCTAAATAAATAAATAAATGAAACAGTCCTAAAAATTATGGTTGATATTAAATATCTTATGTGTTTATTGGTCAACTGCATATGTATTGCAGAGGGAATGTTTATTCAGAATGTTAATTATTTGCAAGGTCAGTTGTTTGTCCTTTGTTGTGAAATTGTGTGCCTTTTTTTTATTGAAGTACAAATATCAATGAGACAGTTTTAAGATAACTTGACAAGATGGATTTGATAAATTAATATATTGCAAACTGTTTTCATAATGTTTTGGTATCATAGAAGGTGCATACATGATATACTTACAGACATTATTATAGCATATGTCTCTTATCAGTAAATAAAGAGAGTGTAGCTGCTTGCATATCTTATTTTTTATACCTGAATTACATCAAAGATTCAATAATTAATACTTTCTACCTTTTTATTTTTCCAGTGGTTGTCCATAGTACTAGAAGCTGACATAATATCCTGTCCAACCACCATTAGTGCAAATCTTGCCTCTCATAAGATTATGTAGAAGCACAGCGTTATCCATCCCAACTGTACTGTCTATGCACACACATCATGATTCTTCCTTTCTATACCTCTTCCTTTATCTACAACTGACAGAGTTAGGCACTCCATTGTCATTCAACTAACTTAGGTGCTTGAACTCCACAACACAATCCAGCATTCCACAACAATAGTGAGTGATCTGAAGATGTTGTCGACCATAGCCATTTACAGCTCAACTTAATATTATGGCCCCACGATGAATACTTCATTTTTATACTTTTCTGCTGGATGGTTAAGACCTAGATAGAGTAAGACTTATATACCAACACATGTACCTTATGTTTCTTATGTGGTCAGTGAAGTCCCCTCAGGGTTTATCTTGTAGTTCTATACATTATTCTGTAGATCCTTTGTCTGTGTCATCCATGTGGATGAGTCACGGCCAATGCTTGACCAGTTTGCTCTCTGGAAGAGTTTGAAAGAAAGTTTTCTCTCCATGTGACTCTCTCCAGGCACACTATAGAACTTTGATCTCTTTCCTCTGTGGCTCCATAATCTCCTTGTTCAGAAAATTTGGAGCTCACCTGAGTTTCATGATGTTGCAGTACAGGTTCTCCTATGTCCTGAGTCTTTGCTGACCTTGAAAGGCTAGGGCCAAAATGTTGGCTGGCCTTGTGGCTCTTCTATTTCTCCAACTCTGACTTGTAATCTTAGGTTGTTAACCATCCA
>PVKA01045161.1:0-15709 GCA_004027165.1 Ctenomys sociabilis
AAAAAAAAAAAAAAAAAAAAAAAAAAAAAAAAAAAAAAAAAAAAAAAAAAAAAAAAAAAAAAAAAAAAAAAAAAAAAAAAAAAAAAAAAAAAAAAAAAAAAAAAAAAAAAAAAAAAAAAAAAAAAACTGTCTGCCACTTGTGGATCTTAACTCAGGATATTTTTTCTGGTGAGTCCTGTGAATAGTCTTCCTTTGTACATAATTCATTTCTCAGCCTGGAGCACAGAGCCATGTTTTTTTAATTTAACTTTCTCAAGTCAAAGACTATAAAAATGTCCTTTACTAACTCTTCTCTCAGATATTTTTTTTATATAATAGAAAGATCCAAAATATTCACCAAATTCTTTCACAGTAAGGAATCAACCCAATGTTATACCTAAACGATGACCCAGTTACATTTCATCAACTTTACATATCATGAAAATTAAAGAAACAAAAAACAGGGCCAGCCATACACCTCAGCAGACTAAAATGCCTACTTAGGCAGGCGCAGAGACAGGGATTCTATTGCAAAGCCCCAGCCCCAGAGTGCACTGAGAGTGTTATTGAGACTGGGTGTGGTGGTGCACACCTATAATCCCAGCCCTTGGGAGGCTGAAGACAGGAGTATCACTATGAATTTGATCTGTGTATTAAGACCCTGTAGACCGTGTACTAAAATACATTTAACAAAATGAGCTGTAATGAAACAAAAAATAGAAATATCAAAAGGGAAGGAAGCATTTAACCACATCTAAAAATGATTAAATATAAAAATCAGTGATTCATTCTTTTCAAAGTGAACATATTTTGATGATATAATGAAGTTGTAAGTGTATGCATGTAAATATTTCTCAGTTAGTTACCATTCTTTGGAATTTGGCATAATTACTCAATGTATGAAAAAATGAAATAAGAAAGTGAGAAAAACTCGAAATAAAAGGAATTCCCCATTAAGAAAAACCAAAGGATTTTATTAAATGTATTTTTTTCCTTTGATAAACAAAGTAGCAAAACTAACAAAAATATTAAACATGGGGTACACACCTGCTAGATTATTTTCTATTATGTTGTACTGAGTAATATTTTATTGACTTTTATTTCATATTAATATTAACTTGGGTGTCAAAAGTATCATTCCAATATTTTTGTGTGTTTTCCTCTTGAACTTTTTTTGGAACTCCTGGAGACAGTAAGCACACATTTTACTTAGTATGAGACTTTTACTTCGGTTTCAAGGTTTTAAGTACTGTATTTATTCATTCATTTAAAATATTTTTCCAAAGTACAGGTGACTGTCAGATAGTTTGCTAAATAATAAAAATATCAGAAGAAAGTAAGTCAGATCCTATTCTTGTATTCCTCAAGCTTTAAATTTATTACCAGCTACAAAAGTTTTTCTTCTAAATTTTTGTTTTCCAGGTTCTCATTTTGAATATATTCAGTGCATGAAAGTGTTAAAATTCAAACAGAGTGCTTCTGAATTGTGAATTTACATTGCTAGTATTTCAGGTCAACATCACATGTATTTTCTTATGTTCCCCATGAAAATGTTTCAAAATAATAATTACTTGTCTTAGTTACTTTTCTCTCTTGCTGGGACAAAATATCTGATCCTAAAATGAAGGAAGTAAGGGTTTATTTAGCTCTCAGTTAGTGGAGGCTTTTGTCCATACTGGGATGGTTCCAAGTCAGAGTGGTATATGGCAGAGAGCAGCAGTTCATGGCAGTGGAAAAGCAGCAAAGAGCAAAGGACAGAGCAGCAGCTACAGCAGCTAGCTCTCCCTTCCTTACATAGTATAAAGATCACCCACTCAGCACTAGAATTACAAGTGTGTGTCACCACATCCCACTAGCACAATGTAAAAAAAAATATATAGATAGGTGATTCTATTATGTTGCTTAGGTTTTACCTTTTCTTATAACTAGCTCCTCTTTGTTAGAATAAAAGGTAAAACAAAAGCATTGAGAAATGGTTTTATAAGTTTCTTTAGTGCTGCTTCATTTCATTAGCAAACAGTAAATACTAACAAGGTTTTAACTAAGCTTATTCTTCTTTAATGTTTGGATGGAATGGTTCACTTTTTCCATTATTCCTATTCTACTATATTCATTATTTATCCACTACCACTTGGGTTTGTTGATTTGAGGTCTATAAAATCCATCTTTGCTATTCACTTGATTAATTATGACTCACTCACTCACACCAAAATGCATATCCATTCTGGACTCCTGAAAGTGATACCACAGTAGCACTCACATTTATTTTTTTCTTTCTTTTTATACTTCAGCATCTAGATCCCATAAGTTGAAAATGTCCATTTAAGTTGAATATTCATGAATAACAAAAAAATTCACTGGACTCTGAATAAACATTAATTGAACCAAGTACATTGCAGGATGCCAGAGATATTTGTGCTTGTCCTTTATTGTCTCAGTATTCTTAGTATTTTCTCCTCATCTGATGACTACGTCAGTGCCCCTATCCTCTCCTGAAATTTAGGTAAGGGCATCAGGAAGAGTTGAACTTCAGTGTCTAAGATCCTAGTTCAAATCATGTCTTTGTGGTTTTTATATTATATGAGGTCAGATAAATATGGCTAGTAGTGGGTTAAGAAGAGTGTAAATTCTTGAAAGTTTAAAAACTGAAATTAGATGATAACTAATAGAAGCTTCTGGACAGACAGTAGAATTTACATTATTACTACAAATCTATCTTATGCCCTACTCTCACCTCTAAGGGAAAGATTGGCATTGGAAGAAGGGTTAAATAAAGTAAAGGAATTCAAAAGCATTGTTTATATGATAGCATATTCTACTTCTGGGGAAGGAAAAGTATTTACTATATTAAAACCAAGTAATAGGGATCCTAAGATATCTATTCTTGGAGGTTATGACTGCTATTTATACATGAGCATATTTATCTGTAGATTTTTAATGGTTGTAAATTATAATCTTAACCTTCAATCTGGAAATATGTAAATCACAAAAACTCCAGGGTGGAGAAGGAAGTCAGTATTTGGAGAGAAGCACTTCTAAATTTTGATGAAGTCAGGAATCATGGGTTCCAAAATCAAGTGTACCTGATAAGAGGTATCTGGACTTGAGGTTTCCAGCGGGGTTTTTGCCTACCGAGGTGAGGGAAGCTCTAGAAGCAATTTCTGTATGGCATATCTTCTAAAGCACAAACTGAGGAGGAAGTCAAGTGGGAGTCCTCCATTTGTTTTAGAAATAAAGTAGAAAAGAAGGCTCCAAACTGCTCCTCACTAAAAATGAAACTCTCCACACTGGAGAGTGTTATGGCATGATGTCAGCCAAAACTAGGCTGCACTATATACTGCCTTAACATGAGACCTTTCTAATAACTACACATAGCTTCAGAACTGCATATACATTATTCAAAACCTTGCAAAAGAAATCTGGCATCAAGTTAATGTCATGGAAGAAAGTCATTGCCAACAGTTTTACACAAACAAAAACTTTTATCTATTATACCAATTGTAAATTGGACATAATTACATTTATATTTTAATCCTAGAGAAGAATTTGAAGTGAAAGAATTTTTAAAGCATCAAGTATAATGAATGGTACACAATGGTTGCTTAATAAATAGAAGCTATAAAAAGAATTATTGCTTTTTGGCTCTCTGAGCAGCACCATGGCAATAGGCGAAAACAAGCGCCTTATAAAAGGCGACAAAAAAGGAGCCAAGAAAAAAGTGGTTAATCTATTTTCTAAAAAGGACTGGTATGATGTGAAGTCAATGGCTATGTTCAACATAAGAAATGTTGGGAAAACACTCATCACCAGAACTCAAGGAACCAAAATTGTATCTGATGGGCTCAAAGGCCATGTGTTTGAAGTGAACCTTGCTGATCTGCAGAATGATGAAGTTGCCTTTAGAAAATTCAAGCTAATTACTGAAGATGTTCAGGGCAAAAACTGTCTGACTAACTTCCATAACATGGACCTCACCCATGACAAAATGTTCCATGGTCAAAAAATGGCAGACCATGACTGAAGTTCATATTGATGTCAAGATTACTGATGGTTATTTGCTTTGGCTGTTCTGTGTTTGCTTTACTAAAAAATAATGCAACAATCAGATATGGAAAACCTCTTATGCTCAGCACCAGTAGGTCTGCCAGATCCAGAAGATGATGGAAATCACTACCTGAGAGGTGCAGACAAAAGACATGAAGGAATTGGTCAATAAACTGATTTCAGACAGCATTGGAAAAGATGTAGAAAAGGCTGCCAGTCTACCTATCCTCTTCATGATGTCTTCATCAGAAAAGTAAAAATGCTGAAGAATCCCAAGTTTGAACTGGGAAACCTCATGCAGCTTCATAGTGAAGGTAGTGGCTCCGGAAGGGCTACTGGAGATGAAACTGGAACTGAAGTTGAATGACCTGATGGATATGAACCACTAGCCCAAAAGTCCATTTAAGACCCACATTTTTTAATGTGAAAAAGTCCTATTTGTGATGAAAAAAAAAAGGATTATCAACTTTAACAGATACCTCCAAAATAGTTGTTCAGATTCACAGAAATAGGCATGCAAAATATGTCAGACAAATACATCATAAACTGTTCCTTTCAATAAACCAATAGAAACTGAAGTATAATTATCTTAGCTATTTCCATTCCTTTCTTCCTGTTCCTTGTCCTATCCAATTTGTTATTTCCTTTTAAGCATTTTCTTTCCCTTTCTCAATATCTATATGAAAGCCATTGTTAATTTCATACCTTGTTTGAAATTCTGTATCATCATTATTGATTTTTTATTCTCTTTTGAGAATAAAATATTCAAAGTTATTCCTCTCTGGAAAAAAAATCACTAAATTCTAAGCACTTCAATTTTTATCTGATTTTTGACAGAGTACATTGTAATACCCAATATTTAATTATTTTTAATTTCTATGTTCTTATTCTGCTCTAGGCTAAACTTTTGTACTGAAAAAGATGATAGCAATGCCTATTTATAAGAGCAGACACATACACCTCTTATCATGTCAGCATCCCTTTGAAGTTCTACAAAATCTCATTTGATTACAAAATAAAAGTCACATTCTCTATTATATCCTCTATACTTTGAACATATCAATCATTAATTAAGAAGTTCACTGAAAATATTTATTATAATCATACAGTTCAAGTTCTTCTTGGAAGAAGAAATTCCACCAGTGAACAAAACAGAGAGATTTTTGCATTCAATGATCTTTATCTAGTGAGGAAAATAATAAAGTCAATGAGTAAGTGAAATATGCACTATCATGGATAGGGGAAAGCAGGACAAAGAAGAAAATAGCAGAGAAGGAAGATGGAAAGTATTAGGAGATGGCATATTTTTTTATACAATGTGCTCATGTAAAATACCAATTGAAACTATCAAGAAAATATATAGTTATTTTCTCTTAGTTGAATGCGAAGAAGGTTTTGAACTAATAGTGTTTAGAGAAGATATAATGTCTGCATCTTACTAGGAATAACAACTACAAAGACAACAATATGCAATGTATTAATTATTGTAACTGTATAAATAACCCATTCTGAAACTATCTCATTGCTACTTCTTTCTCAATAAAATTATTAAAATACAAAAAAAGAACATTGTTAGGAATCCAATTATGGAAATCAACAGAGATGCTTAGGTTGAAGATTTAGATAATACTGAAAATAGAATCCTTGAAATTACCAAGATAGTGAATGCCAACAGAACGCTGGCTAGCAACAAAGTCTTATTTTCTGGTGATACCTAATATAGAAATCAAGGTGACAGAAAAGTGGTAGTGTACAACAAAGTGAAAGGGTGGCAAGAAAAGCATGAGAGATTTAGGATACTGTGGAGAGTTCTCAGACAAGAGGAAGATTTATTCCAAAATAGAGATCTTAATAGACTGTCAACTTAGGCAGATACCTCAAGGTATAAAAGGACTGTGAACCCAACAGTAATTCAAAGAATCATTAGTGTCTGGTAAGAGCAATTTCACAGATACTATGTAGTATACTACTTTTAGTATACTAAAAGTTCATTGAAGTGGATGTAACATAAATGTCAGGAGGGTTTAAGACAGTGGGGACAGACATCTCTTGCAAGAACTTTTTGAAAAAAAAAAGAAAAAGACATACCAGTGAAAAGTATCAAGTGATGTGATCAACCTGCTTGCTTTGAAAAAACAATGAACAGGGGGCATGCTTGTTATTGCAAATGACCCAGGAGAAACAAAGACTTGATATAAGAAGTAGGCAGGACTGTCTGAACCGGGCACATGAGCAGAGAAGAGAGATTGGCATAGGGGAAGGGAGGTTATGATTAGAAGTACAGACAATGTGTTCAGAGTAATAAAAAAGGTGATAGAATGTAGGGTTACAAATTCAATAGAACAGTTGCGGGCCAGCGAGATGGCTCAGTGGAATAAGCACTTGCCTGGCAAGTGCAAGGGGCTGAGTTCAATTCCCAGGTTCTCCCCAAAAAAGAACAAGAACAGTTGTATGTCATGATGAGATCAGTAGGAATTCTCTTTGATTTACTTTTACTTTTTATGGTTTGCTTAATGAAATAGAAAACAAGGTCCAAAGCTTAGAGAGGGGCCGGGGAGATGGCTCAGTGGAACAAACACTTTCCTGGCAAGTGCAAGGGCCTGAGTTCAACCCTTGGTTCCACAAAAAAAAAAAAAAAAAAAAACAAGGTTAGAAAGATAGCTCAGCAGCTTTAGCACCTGCCTGGCAAGCACACGTCCTGAGTTCAATCACCAGTAGAAAGAAAGAAAGAAAGAAAGAAAGAAAGAAAGAAAGAAAGAAAGAAAGAAAGAAAGAAAGAAAGAAAGAAAGAAAGAAAGAAAGAAAGAAAGAAGGAAATTAAGATCTAAAACTGAAAATATGAATTGGAGAGGAGGTAACACAGGTATGAGGGGAATGCTAAAATTATGATCTAATATGTAAAATGAAATAGAAAAGGAAAAAGAAAAGATAAGGGAAACACATGGTTGATGAACAGAATTAGAGTTAGCTTGAAAGAAGTGGTTAAAATTTAAGGTAACAAATGTCAGCATCACAATATGAATACTACCCAAAATGAACTATTATATTAGGTCAGTGTCTTCATCAAGTTATACAATAGTCTATTTTTATCTTCTCATGTTTTGATTCCCATTTAGAATCTCTGTATTTTCCCTTGTGTCTACATTTGTGTAAGTCCTACCTATTGTTTTCAATAGCTAATTCGCAGTTCACTTCCTTCTGGGGGACACTTCATAATGTAAATGCTCATGTTGTCTTTTGCTTTTTCATATTCTTTTGTGTTCTACAATGACTCATAGAATGGAATTTCATTGTTTGGATTCAAATATCAGAGGCATGCCTTGGGAAAATTCATTAACCCAAATATGTTTCTTAACCTACAAAACATAAGATATATGTTACAGGGTTTTGAATGAAAATTACATAAACTAGTACCTTCAATATGCCTGATACATAGAAATTTAATATTAGCTACCAGCTGTCTTTAACAATATCAAAGGGCTTATTAAGTTCCCTGCTTAAGGGCCCGGCCAAATGCCTCAGTGGGTTTAAGGGCCTGCAAGTAGGAACAGGGCCATGGGTTTGATATCTGGGCCTGTGGTGCCAGCCCCACCTCCGGGCACACTGAGACAACATTTGAGACTGGGCGTGGTGCTGCATGCCTGTAATCCCTGCTTTTGGGAGGATGTAAACAAGTGGATCACTATGAGTCTGATCTAGTACTGAGACCCTGAATACCCTGTAAAATCTTCCCTAAAAAATAAAATAAAAAAATTAAAAGATTTTGTGCTTAATTCCAAAATGTACAATAGATGTTGAAAAAAAGGAAAAAAAAATAACTGTTCAAAAGGAAAGAGAACTAGATGAGGCAAAAGAAGAAAGAAAGAAAAAAATATATATATATATAGTACATACAAGATACTAATTTATCTTAGCTCCTTGAAAATTTTGTGCTAATATTATTTGGACAATTAAATGCTATGTCTTGTATTCTGAGTAACTAATTTAAAGATAACAAAACACAATACATGAACCATTATTACCCTACTATTATATTGTTTTGAAATTGTTTTATTTTTTTCCTATTAAAAATTTGAAAAAATTACATGCTTAAATTATATTATGGGGTAGAAATCTATCCATAACCTCCATGCTATGGAAGCTCATTAACAATAACTGTTAGCCTGGTGTGTGGTGCATTCATGTAATCCCAGCACTCAAAAGGCTGAGGATCCTCATGAGTTTGAGACCATCCCAGGCTACAAAGTGAGCTTAAGGCCAGTCTGAAATGTATGGCAAGAGTGTCTCAAAAATACAAAAGCAAACAACTTTGTATTTTCTGTACTAGCATTTGAACAACTCACAAAACACTGGGAAAATAGATACTGGGAGGTATTTCTGATATTAGAACTTTAGTTAATTGACATTTAACATCATTATACTTAGCACGATAATGAGATAATTATACTGAATCTTTCTATTTAGATTTGAAGATAGAACACCATCTTAGAAATTTATCTCAGGCAGCCTTCTATGACATTTTAATGAAATTGTGTCCACTACATCTATGCTTATTGTCCCTCAAAACAAAAATGTCAAAAGGAAAGGAAAAATTGTCATTTATCAGGAAAAAATGAAATAACAGTGTTTTATATATATATAATATATATGTATATGTATTATATATATAATCCTAAAATTATGATAAGATCCAAGTGTTTGAAGTTGAATATGGAATGAATTAAACGGAATTTATTTTGACAAGTTTATCTCCTTTTTATTAGTTTATTGGCTACAGGGTCTTGCTACATAGTTTGGACTCAATGTGACCTCACATTGGACTCCTGTATCAGCCTCACTTTTTAATGCAACAAAAGTACATAGTCATATTACAATTCTAATTGTTAAAATTCAAACCTTATATGCAAAGTTTCTTATTTACACAGTAATTACCATGCAGAAAGCATACTAGTTTCTACAGAGAAACACCAGAAACTTATGCCAATGCTAATTATGATATGAAATTCAAATGTATAGATATGTCACTATTTCCCACTTTAATAAGTGTACACGTCACTGTGAAGATTTAAACATCTAACTGAAAAAAAAAAATTACTCCTAAGCTAATCGATATTAGAAACTGGCCATAGAATAATTTAGCCCTTCCTTAGTACACTGACATAAGCACAGAAATCATCTGTAGATGGCAAAAATAGTGAAGAAAAAGTGCTTTTTTCCACACAGGATTTTTCTTAAAAAAAAGACAACTATCTGCTTTCTTATGATAACTCAATCTGTACATGTTTCTCATGAAACCATATTTATAAAAAATAAATGTTTATGCAATAAGTAAAAGTACAGTTTACTGTATTTATGAAAACAAATTTTCATAAATCTAATTTTAGAAATACAAAAATTATTTAAAGCTGTATTTGCACAGTCAGGCTAATACCATGTAGAAAAATGTACCACTCATTGTGCAAATAAGAAAGGTATAATGAGACTAGTAATTGGATTTATGATCTCTATTACACATCTTTTTTTTTAAATTTGGGATTTGCTATAATTTTCATATGCAGGCAAAATTTTGCCTGTAAAGATAATTATAATTTTTTCTATAATACTTTGAGTTATTATACATTCATTTATGTTGAATAGATTCCACCTCTCGTATTAGATATGTGAATGCTTATAGACACACAAACATACCCATTCTCCACACAACAATTTCTATTACCATAAATCTCTTAGTCACTCAGTTTCAAAATATTAGAGTCATATTTCAGCTCCTCAGTTTTCTCTTCCTTAGTATCCAGTCAGTCACTAATTCTGGAATTACTTCATAATATGCTTGCAGTCATATATATGTATGGCTCTTTTCCATGCTCCCTATCTGTTTCAAATTTAAAACAAACAAACAAATCAAATGGAAAATTCAATCATATGCCCACTGCTTCTGAAGTTATCTTAGATTTAGTGCTTATCTGTTCTTCCATTTTAATGCATTTCTACTTATTGCTTCATGTTTCCAAGGCCACAACACTGACAGGTTCCTTACCTAATCATGTCTGTGTGAATACAGTGGACCACTAAAGAATCTCATTACTTTCAGGCTTTTCTTAGCCATAATATCTTTTATATAATATTACAGGAATATCTCTTCCTATATACCATTTGCATCATACCAAATTATTGTTCCAAAACCTCCTAGCTGCCTACCATGACTTGTGTAAATTAAATAAAAAAACACTGTTTTTGAGGTTCCTCATAATTAAAGAATTACAAAATAAGTGGGGTCACAGCTATCCACGCTAGCTGGTATTTCTTCACAGGCTTCAACTACTTTCTGCCAAAAAGCATCACCCTTTCCCAATACTCAACTATCCAAACCATCTGCATCTTAAAAATTACACTTTTTCTTAAAATTTCCTAATTTTATTTTTAAAAAAGTAATTTTAATGGTATGAACTGTACTTTTCAATGAGTATTAAAACATATAGATATATCTGTATTAATCACATAGAATCAAAATATGGAGCGCAAAACCAAAATGTTAAAACTATTACAAAACTACAGTGTCCATATTGGTGGACAGATATAAATGTCCACCATTTTTACACTTCCAGGCTGAAGTGTAAAAAAATATAAATAAAATATGATTACTGTGGGAGATTGAGAAAACAAAATGAAATTATCTTGTAAAGTTACAATTTTCAAAAAGGTAAACAAACGAAGTTATTTTGTAAAGGTTGGTGTTCCTGCTCCCACCAAAAAATGACTCACTCCTCTAAATTTTCTTTTCTCCCCAGAAATCTCTTCTGTGGCATAGCAGTGACATACATACCCAGTTAACAAATTGTCCTTTGCTTCACCTCCAGACAATGGCTCTTTTTTATGTTAATTTTATTGAGAAAGAAGTAGCAATAAGACAGTTTCAAAACAGGTTAGTAGGACAGTTACAATAATTAATACATTGCATATTGTTGTCTTTGTAGTAGTTATTCATAGTATAAGATGCAGTCATGATATCTTGTCTAAGCACTATTACTTCAAAACTTTCTTCTTAAGAGAAAGTAGCTATATATATCTATGCTATTTTGTATTTGGAGATACATATTTTTTTCACTGCAAAATGAGCCTTCATTTATATCCAAATTTTTTGTTTACTTTTGTCAGAGATGGGTATTCCATTGCCATTCTTTTCTTTTTCCTACCTTAAGTTTATTTGTACAAAGAGCACAGGAGGACACCAGCCCCCCACAGATGGCACCCCAGGGGTCACACCAGCCCTTCTGTTCTTAAATCAGCAGATAGGAGGCTTTTACTGTGGAACCTTCATGGGGGCCTGGGCACCTTTGGTGTTCTGGGCTGGAGCAGATGCTAAAGCCTGCAACCCTTGGCGATGCGGGCACGGATACACTTCCCAGGCTTGGGGTGGGCAATATGGGCAAGTCGAGTGAGCCTGCAGTTTACTACCTTTGGAATGACCTTGGGCTTGACCTCCTTGGGCTTGACAAGGGCCTTGATAGCTTCAGCACATGCACCCATGGCCTTGGCATTGTTTGCTTGCATCTTCTTGTAGCCTTTCCTGTTGTGCTTCTTGGCAAAATGCATGTTTCTAAGGAACTTGGAGTCTACCCCCTTCAGATATTCATATCTCTGTGACCGAGGTTTCTTGATGCCATTTCTGTGCCATTTTCGGGATTGTTGTGTGTGGTGTGGTTCTTCGACTTGGCCATAGCTGTACTGTAAACCACGGTGGCCAAGGGCCTAGAACCGGAATTCCATTGGCATTCATATACTGCTGACAATGGCTCTTTTAATGTCCATTTCTAAGCTCTGCAATGTCAATATTTCCTTCTGCAATGAATTGCATGTTTTGATTTTCATGAACATATAATTAGATTTTGATTAAAATACTAAAATGCAAAGTAAAAGGCTGTTTAAAAAAAAAGTGAGACCGACTTGCACGGCAACTCCCTGTAGCCCCTACCCCCAAGCCCGACGAGCCAGTGAGAATTTTTTCGAATCTCCCACCACCAGATCCATGCGAGCCCGGTTTGGTGAGTGTGAGGGATACCCTTGGACTTCCTCGCCATGCTCTGCATCATCCAGAGCCCCCATCCCCAAGATCTCCAAGGTAGTGAGCAGTCAGCCTGAGACACCCCAGGGCGACATGCTCAGCAACTCCCCGGAGCCACTAATGCCAAGTTGGCCTAGCAAGTGAGAATTTTCCAAATCTCCCAATGCCCACCCAGAACAGTGCAGAAAACACTATTCTGGCTGAAACGGATGAATAAACAGCCTCGCAAGCAAGGAAACAACTGCAGAAAGGTAAACAGGAAGTCAAAGCAGAAATAATTTCTGAAATCAAAAAAACAATTCTTTGAAATCATGGCATCAAAAGTGGAGAATCAATTCTAGAAATATATAGAGGAAATCCAATTTGGAAAAAACTGCAGTAAAATAATTAATAGCTACCTCTAAAGAAGACATTGATAAAAAAAAAAATAGAGATCAGAAATATGGCAGATTCCTGGAATGAGCAATACAGAAAAGAAATAGAATGCATGAAGCAGAGTCAAAGAGATACAAAAGAACTTAAAATCTCAATCACGAGTTCACAAAACCATATGAGTGAAAGCAAAGACAGAGTTTCAGATCTTGAAGATGCTGGCGGAGTTAGTGAAAAGATGAGAAAAGATCTCTTAGAAACAACAAGGATGCAGGAAAAAATGATCCATTACCTGCAAGATGATTCCAAGATAAACAATGTGAGATTAATTGGCATCAACGAGAATGAAGGAGTCAATACAGATGATATAAAAAGAATATGGGCAGAAGTAATCACAGAAAACTTCCCAAATATGAGGAAATAATTCAACATTCAGGTCACTGAAGCATACAGAACAACAAATAACTTCAACCCAAGTGAAAACACAATGAGACATATAATACTCAAGATCCCAGAAATCCAACACAAGAAAAATATACTGAAAGCTGCTAGAGAGAAGAAGCAGATCACATTCAAAGGAAAACCCTTCAGAATTACAGCCCACTTTTCAACACAAAACATGAAGGCAAGGAGACTACAGAGTAAAGTATTTCAAGTCTTACAAGAAAACAAATTCCAACCCAGACTGATATACTCTACAAAACTTTCTTTCCATTTTGATGGAGAAGTGAAATATTCCAAGACAAAGAACAACTAAGGAGTTTCATGATGACAAAGGCATCCCTACACAGACTACTGAAAGATGTCCTACAGAGAAACCACAATGACAAGAACTCCACTCAAGAGAAAGGAAAGAACCCATTAAGCAGCACAAGCAATTAAACACAGGATATGAAGGAGTAAACAACAGCAGATAAATATCATGACAATCTTAAGTCAATACATTTCAATTAAAACCATCAATGTAAATGGACTCAATTCCCCAATTAAGAGAAAGACTGCCACACTGGATTAGAAAACAAGATCCAAAAATACGCTGTATACAAGAAACAAACTTAACTCAAAAAGACCTTCATAGGCTTAAAGTCAAAGGATGGAGAAAAATACTACATGCCCCAGCACCTCAGAAAAAAGCAGGAGTAGCAATTCTGTTCTCAGACAGTCTCAACTTCAAACTAAGAATGATCAAATGACACAAAGAAGGCCACTATATATTGGTTAGGGAAAAAGTTCAAGAGGAAGAGGTAATACTCATACATATCTATGCACCAATCACAGCAGCATCCAACTATATAAGACAAATCTTAATGGACATGAAAAATCTAAAACCCAAGACGACAATCTTAACAAGAGACCTTAACATCCCCTTATCTCAAAAAGAAGCTCAATCAGACAAAAAATTAACAAAGAAGTAGCAGAACCGAATGACAGCTTGGAACAAATGAACCTGGTGGACATATACAGAGAGTTCCACCCAACCTGAGCTGAATATACATATTTTTCAGCGACACACTGGTCATTTTCTAAAATATTCCATACTAGTCATAGGTCATGCTTAAGTATGTACAAGAAAACAGAAATTATCCCAAGCATATTATCTGACCACAGTGCAATGACACTGGAAATAAACAACAAAAGAAAGCAGAAAAACCCGCTAAATTCATGGAAATTAAACAATACCCTACTCAGCAATCAATGGGTCACAGAAGAAATTAAACAAGAAATTCAACAATATATGCAACTCAATGAAAATTCAAGCACAACTTACTGGAATTTATGGGATGTGATGAAAGCAGTTCTCAGAGGGAAAATCATAGCTATGAACTCACACATTAGGAAAACAGAATGGGCAAAAATAAACACTCTAATGTTACACCTCCGACATCTAGAAAAGGAGGAGCAAACCAAACACAGAGCCCAAATAAAAGAAGAAATCATAAAGATTAGAGCAGAAATTAAATCATTGAGATGAAGAAAACAGAGAATCCACAAATCAAAGGCTGGTTCTTTGAAAGACTAAAGTTGATAAGCCCCTAGCTACCCTCATCAAAAAGAGGTAAGAAAAAATTCAAATACAAGCAACAAGGAATGAAAAGGAAGAAATCACCACAGATCCAGTGGAAATTCAGAAGATTATCAATAGCTACTTCAAGAATCTTTACTCTCACAGAATAGAAGACACAGAACAAATGGACAGATTCCTAGAAAGGTACAAATTACCAAAATTCAATCAAGAAGACATAACAACTCTCAGTAAGCCAATATCTGTCAATGAAATAAGAAAAGCAATAAAAAGACTGCCTAGAAAGAAAAGTCCACATTTGATGGATTCATACCTGAATTCTACAAGAAATTTATAGAAGATATAATCCCTACACTCCTCAAACTCTTCAATGAAATTGAAAAGGAAGCATTCCTTCTCAAATAATTTCTGGAGGCAAGCATTACACTGATTCCAAAACCAGGGAAAGCACATGAATTTAGCGGGTTTTTCTGGTTTCTTTTGTCATCACAGAGAGCAAACTGGTCAAGCATTGGCCGTGACTCATCCACATGGATGACACAGAAAAAGGAATGACAGAATAATGTACAGGACTACAAGATAAACCCTGAGAGGACTTCAATGGAAATATAAAGTTCATGTGTTTGTATATAAGTCTTGATCTACCTAGGTCTTAACCATCCAGCAGAAAAGTAGAAAAGTATAAAAATGAAGTATACATCGTGAGGTCATAGTATTAAGCTGAGCTGTAAATGGCTATGGTCAACAATTTCATTGAATAACTCACTATGGTTGTAGAATGCTGGACTGTGTTGGATTGTGGTGTCGAGTTCAAGCACCTAAGTTAATTGAATGTCAATGGAGTGCCCACTTTTGACAGGTGTAGACGAAGGGGTGTAGAAAGAAAAAATCATGATGTGTGTGTATAGACAGTACAGTTGGGATAGATAACGCTGTGCTTCTACATAATTCTATGAGAGGCAAGATCTGCACTAATGGTGGTTAGACAGGATATTATGTCGGCTTCTAGTGCTATGGTCATCCACTAGGTAAATAATTATTGAATTTTTGATATAATTCAGGTATAAAAAAATAAGATAAGTAAGCAGCTACACTCTTAATTCACTGATAAGAGATATCTGCTAAAATAATATCTGTAAATATAATATCATGTATGCACCTTGTACAATACCAAAACGTTATGAAAACAGTTTGCAATGTATTAATTTATCGAATCTGTATGGTTAAGG
>PVKA01045162.1:0-15705 GCA_004027165.1 Ctenomys sociabilis
TAGCAACTGGCAGAGAAGTAGGTGGGAGCTCCGTTTTGTATGTATCTTCAGGTCCCTTTACAAATTCCTGAGAAGGTGGGAAAGAGAGTGGTAGCTCCAACCTTTAGCAACATCATGATGGCTTCAGTGTCTCCTGCATGCATCAACATCCCCCTTTTGCCTTATTGCTAAGTGCTTTTTGAGACTCAGCCTGCTACCATCCTTATTCTTTTAGAGCTCTTTCCCCTCCTCCAAGCCTTTTGCCCAAAGCACTTGCCATAGTTTGGGGATTTTTCAAGAGGAACAATACAACACAGGACACACCATACAATGAATCACTCAAAGCATCATAAAGAAAGCAGGAAATCTATCCACACTAATGCCAAAGAATCCAGCTGAGAGCTTTGTCATAATATCCCACAAGAATCCAGCTGAAAACCTACAGCCCATAATAGTGCCACCCACAAGACTAACTGGAGGCCTAGAGCCCATGACAATGTCTCATGCAGGCCCACTTCAGGGATCTGTGCAGGAAAGGTCCAAAGTTCAGTGGTGGAAGCTAGAAAGTCTGTACCACTGGGATGAAGGGTCTGTGCTACTGGGCTGAGGGATCTGAACTGAACAGGAAGGAGCACTCACAGTAAGAACCAGAGCTCTCCCAAAAGTACCACAGCCATCAGCAACAGTAAGGTCTCCAGCTCCTCCAGCAATGAGAAAAGCTGAGTTCCCAACAGGAAAGCCAACATGACAAGCTTCTCCACAAGGCTGAGAAGTACACAATCTTCCCTTCCAGAGCCAGGAAGCAATGCGCAAGATTAGGACCAGAGCTCCCCCAAAATGAACCATAGCCATTCTCAGCGACAACAAAGGTCTTGAGCTCCTCCTCTGACAAGAACAGTCAAGTTCATCAGGAAAGCCAACATGACAAGTTCCTACAGCAGAATAACACAAGAGGGGCTGGAGAGATGTCTCAGTGGAATAAGCACTTCCCTGGCAAGTGCAAAGGCCTGAGTTCAATCCCCAGTTCTGCCAAAAAAAAAAAAAAAAAAAAAAAAAAGAGTAACACAAGAGAACCAGCAGCTTCCAACAGCTCTCTCATAGCTTCTCCAAATAGCTTCCCCAACAGCCTCTCAACAGTTTCTTCTCTTCTGCCTCATGCTGCTGGCAATAACCCTCAGCTGGGCCTCCCACACCCAGCACCATGCTATTTCAATACAGCTGGATATAACAAGTTGACCACCATTTAGCAACTCACTATAGCACTCATTCATATTGGTGCAAAAATCACCACAGCAGAATATAGCAGTGTAAGAAACTGAAAACAATAATCATGATGGTAGAATACTGCCCCTTTCAAAAGAGATCTGAAAGTTGACAAGCTAGTGAAGGAAGATGTAGGGAAGCACAGGAGGCCTTATTATTCTCCTGAAAAATATACCATGAGTCCTTAACAATAGTCTGGTTTTCACTCTGTTCCTTCAACCAAGGAAACAAAGGGCCTAGATTTGTGAGGTATTTGAGTTTCAGTGGTGAAAACCAAACTGTTGTATGGGGCAACCTGAGAAGTTAAAAGGCAAAAGGAGTTAAGGACAGCCACCCCTGGGATATTTGGCAAATGCCAGGGCTATCATAGTCTAAGAAAAAGTTAAATAAAATAAATACCAGATAAATATTAATTTTTTTTATTTGCCTTTCCTCTGCCTCCAAAAAAGCACATTCACCTTTATTTTTAAGTATAAATGAAAATCTAAGTGTGGTAGTGCAAGCCTTTGAGGTTAAAAATCCTGGGAGAATTGGTACATCAGGAGATCAAAAACTATCAAAGGGAACATTCATCTCCTAATGTTCTTTTAAAATGTCATGAGATTAAGGATGCAACTCAGTGGCACAGCATTTGTGTAGTATGCATGTGGCTCCAGGTTCAACCCTCAGCAATGCAAAACAAATTAATTTAACTTAATATCCACTGGTTATAATGTCTTTTAAAAGAAATGATTATGGATACAGAAAAACATCAATAAACAAGATCAAGCAATATGCAACATAGAAGACACACATTTAATCCAGAAATAAATTCATAAACTAAAACTCCAAGGATGGAAAACAATTCTACATGCCACAAGAATCCGGCAAAAAGTAGGGATAGCAATTCTATTTGCAGACAATGGAAACCCTCAGCCAAAACAGATCCAAAGAGGCCAGGAAGGTCACTACACAATTTTTAGGGAAAACTCCAAAGAGAGGTAACAATTATAAATACATATGCACCAAACACCACTGCATGCAACTATATAAAACAAATATTGACAGACATAAATAACCAAGTAAGCACTAACACAATTGCGCTTGGGGACCTTAATACCCAACCCTCACAAATAGATCAACTAGACAAAAAATAAATCAATGAAATCTACAGTGTTCCACCCCAAAACATCAGAATGTATACTCTCCACAGTTGCACAAGGGGCCTTCTCCAAAATACTCCAGATACTAGCCTACAAAACATGTTTAAGTAAATGTGGAGGAATGCAGATCATTCATTGTACATTAACTGACCATAGTGCAATGAAACTGCAAATCAGTGACATAAAGTATCACAAAAGCTACACAAACACGTGGAAAGTTTAAAACCCACCTGAGAACAACAATGGGTCAAAGAGGAAAGAACACATATATACAAGTAAACAAAAATGCCAACACAACACACCAAAACTTGTGAAATGCAATGAAAGCAGTCCTAAGAGGAAAGTTTTAGTAAGAAACTCTCACATCAGGAAAGCAGAACAAGTTCAAGTAAACAACTTGATATTGAATATCAAACTTCTAGAGAAAGAACAAATCAAACACAATCCTTACATGAGGAAGCAAATTACGAAGAGCAGAAATTAATGTAACTGAGACTAAAAACTCTAAAAAGAATCAATCAAAAAGTTGTTTTTGGGGGGCCAGGGTCACAGTTCAGCACCATAAGCACCTGCCTGGCAAGCACAAGGTCCTGAGCTAATCCCTGGTACCAAAACATAATTTTTTTCTTTAAAAGAATTAATAAAATTGATAGACCACTATCCAACCTCATCAAAATGAGGAAAGAAGCAATAAAAAAGCTGCATGCCACGCCAGGCCCAACCTCCAGGGTGCACTGAGGCAGCAACAAAGTCCAAACATGGTGGCACAAGCCTGTAATCCATCCCAGGGTGGATGAACACAGAAGGATCACTACAAGTCCAAGCTGCATAGTGAGACCCTGTATCAAATACATAAATGAAAAAAATAAATAATAAGAAAATCACAACACATCCCACAGAAATTAAAAAGATCATCACTTCTTAGTATGAAAACCTATATTCTAATAAGATGGAAAATACTAGAAAAGGACAGATGCCTAGATACAATCCAATTGCCAAAACTAAATCAAGAAGATAGGGGATACAAATGAAGAACCATTGTGTATCTGTATTTACAAAACAGGATTGATATACAGCTACTTTCTCTTAATTCAATGAGAAAAAAGATCTGTATTAATAATGTTGGACAGGATATTACGTCTGCATCTTGTACTATGACCACTACAAAGACAACAAAACACAGTGTATTAATTATTAAAACTGTCCTAATTGGTTTTGAAACTGTCTCATTGCTGTTTGTTTCTCAATAAAATAAAAATAAATCAATAAATGCACAGAGAAAAAGAAAAGAAAAAAGAAAACAAAAACTCTAAATAACCCAGTATCAGCCAATAAATTGAAAACATAATTAAAAACTTACCAACAAATAAAACAATATCAGCCAATAAAATGAAAATGATTAAAAATTTGCCAACAAATAAAAGTCAGACCTTTTGGATTTACTGCTGAATTTTACAAGAAATTTAGAAAATCAGTGCCATAAATTTTGAATCTCTTATGGAAAGTGAAAGGAAAGCAATACTTCTAAAATAAATTCTGGAATTCCAAAATCAAGTATTACCTTGATTCAAAACCAGAGAACAACATACCAAAAGCAAACAAAACCTGGAGGCCCTTGCTGGAGGTAGAGCTCAGTAGCACAGTGCCTGCCTGGCAAGTGCAACATCCTGAATTCAATTCCTGATACCAAAAAAAGAAAGAAAATAACTGAAGGCCAGTCTCCCTCACAAATATAGACACAAAAGCCCTAAAAAAGATACTGGCAAACAGATGCAGCAAATCAACCAAAACATTATGTAACCAGGGGCCAGTCAAATAACTCAGCAGATTAAAGCACCTGCAAGCAGGCACAGGGGACTGGTGTTCAATTCCCGGGGCCTGCTGTGCTGGTCTGGGCCCAGGAGCATGCTGAGATGGAAACTGAGACTGAGAGTGGTGGTGCATGCCTGTTATCCCAGCACTTGAGAGGCTGTAAACAGCAGAATCACTATGAGTCTGGTCTAGTAGTGAGACCCTGAACGCTCTGTAGACCCTTCCCTAAAACATAGCCAAAAAATTATATCATTCCAATGTTAGTATATGTGCTGCTGAAGCAAGAACAAAAAAAAATATGCAACTTGACCAAGTTGAATACATACAGTACGGGTGGTTCAACATATACACAATGGTAAATGGTATATTCCACATTAATAGAACCAAAGATAAAAATCACAAAATCATTTCAATAGATGCAGAAAAAGCATTTGACAGAGGCCAGCATCCATTCATGATGAAAACCCTGTAGAATATTGGCATAGAGTCTTCAACTTAATCTGATAAATCTTCTATGACAAACTAATAGCTAACATCATACTAAAGTGTCAAAAATGGAAAGCTTTCATTCTACAATCAAGAACAAGACAACAATGTCCACAGTCACCTCTCCTACTCAATACAGTTTTGAAAACATTAGCCAGAGCAGTTAGACAAGAGAAAGAAATAAAAGGAATAAAGATAGGAAAGCAAAATGTAAAATTATCATTATTTTCAAATGACATGATACACTACACAGAAGGCTCTAAAAGCTCCACCAAAACAATTATAGATTTAATAGCCAGATTCAGTAGTGTGGCTAGACACAAACTCAATATTCAAAACTAAATAGCATTCCTGTACACAACCAAGATACTCACAAAAAGAGAAATTAGGAAAAGCAAACACTTCACAATAGCATTAAAAAAACACAGGCTGAGGATACGGCTCAGTAGAATAAGCACTTTCCTGGCAAGTGTTAAGGGTCTGAGTTCAATCCCCAGTTCTGCCAAAAAAATACAATACTTAGGAACCAATCTAACAAAGTAAAACATCTATACAATGAAAATTATACTATCTTAAAAAATAGATCAAAGAGTGTATCAGAATATGGAAAGATATCCCTTCTTCATGGATAGAAAGAATCAACATTATCAAGATGATCCTACTCACAAACTGTTACAGAAATTTAATTTAATCTCAATCAAAATACCACTAGCATACCTCACAGAGTGAGAGAAAACACTGTTAAAATTCATTTGGAACAACAGACCTAAAAAAAGCAAAAGCAATGGGAAACAAAGACAAGAGGGATTCACAGTCCCTGACCTGACATTATAGTACAAAGGTACTGTGACAAAATGAGTACGATATTGACAAAAAAAGACCTGGAGAACAGTGAACAGAAGACACAGACACAATTACAAACACACAATAAACCACCTCACCTTTGACAAAGGAGCCAAATATATTCGCTGAAAGAAAGTCTCTTTAATAAACAGTGCTGGAAAAACTGGTTTTCTACATGCCAAACACTGAAAGTAGGCCCATGAGGCAAGTGAATGAGACCACCCAGAGTGCCAGATCCTCAATTGACCCAGAGCACAGGCCCTTCAGCAGAACTCCCTGCAAAGAGGTTAGAGTCAAGACCCACCCAGCTGATTCAGGAGCAGAACATCTTGCCAGAGTGACACAAAGGGTTCACCTGCAAGGCTGCAGCAGGAAGAAGTGGAGCACAGCAGCCAGACCCAAGCCACACCACCTGAAGAAGTCTGAACTTCATAGAGCTGGACCTGGTGCTAAGGTAATAATCTATCTAAGCTCCACACCAAAGGTCAAAAGTCAGTGGTATACAAAATGACAAAGAGAAGGAACAAAAAGCAATCTCAGGCACCAAGTCCACCCAGTACAAATGCAGAAGACACTAGCACAAAGGAAATTGAAATTCACACACCTGAAATCTCTGAAATAATAGCATTGGAAGTAAAGAAACAACTACAGAAAGGTACAGAACAAATCAGATCAGAAATAATTTGTGAAGTAAAACTATAATGAAAGAAGGACTAAGTGCTTCTAAAGAATACATGATTAAAAAAAGCAGAATATAAAAATCATGGAACCCCTGAATAAGCAATATAGAAAAAAAATAGAATGCATGAAACAGATTCAAAGTGATATACAGAAAATTAAAACCTCAATCACAAGCTGGCAAATCCGTTTGAGTGAAAGTGAAAGTAGACTCTCTGACCTTAAAGACATCATTGCAGCTAGTGAAAAGGTAAGCAAAGATCTCCTAAAAACAACTAGGATGTGGGAAAAAATAATTCAACACCTGCAAGACGATGCAAAGATGAACAATGTGAGACTGATAGGCATCAATGAGAAGGAAGGAGTCAATAAAAATGATATAAAAAGAATATGGGCAGAAGTAAGAGCAGAAAACTTCCCAAATATGGGGAAACAATCTGACATTCAGTAACCGAAGTATATAGAATGCCAAATAACATCAACCCAATTAAATCCACTCCCAGACATACAATAAACAAGATCCCAGAAATTCAGCACAGGAACAGTATACTTTAAAACTGCTAAAGAAAAGAAACATCACATTTAAAGGAAAACCCATCAGAATAACGGCAGATTTCTCTTCACAAACCATCAGGTCAAGAAGAGCATGGAGAGACCCAACACAGCATAAAATAAAGAAGGACACTATATACTGGTTAGGGGAAGAATTCAAGAGGAAGAGGTAACACTCATAAATATGTATGCACCAAACACAGCAGCCCCCAACTATGTAAAACAAATCTTAATGGACATGAAAAAGCTAATATCCAATACCACAATCTTAACAGGAGACCTAAATATCCCCTTATTCCACACAGACAGGTCAACTAGATAAAAAAATTAGCAAAGAAGTAGTAGAACTGAATCAGAACCTAGAACAAATGGACTTGGTGGACATATACAGAGTGTTCCAACCAACCACACCTGAATACACATTTTTTTCAGCTGCACATGGGTCATTCTCTAAAATAGACCACATACTGGTCCATAGGTCTTAAGTATAGGCAATAAAACAGAAATTATTCCATGTGTATTATCTGACCCCAGTGCAATGAAACTGGAAATAAAAGACAAAAGAAACCAGAAAAATCCACTAAATTCATGGAAACTAAACAACACCCTACTCAGCAATCAATGGGTCACAGAAGAAATTAGACAAGAAATTCACCAATAACTACAATTCAATGAGAATTCAACCACAACTTTTCGGAATTTATGGGATGCAATGAAAGCAGTTCTCCAAGGGAAGATCATATCTATGAACTCACACATTAGGAAAACAAAACAAGAACAAATAATCACACCAAAGCAACACCTCCAACATCTAGAAAAGGAAGAGCAAACCAAACCCAGAGCCCAAAGACGAGAAGAAATCTTAAAGATTAGAGCAGAAATTAATTCAATTGAGATGAACAAAACAGTTCAAAGAATCAATGAATCAAAAAGCTTATTCTTTGAAAAACTAAATAAAATTGGTAAGTCACTAGCTAACCTCATCAAGGGGAAAGAAAAAATACAAATACAAGCAATAAGGAATAAAAAGGGTGTAATCACCACAGACCCAGTGGAAATTTAGAAGATTATCAATAGCTACTTTGAGAATCTTTACACAGCATGTGAATGAGACCGCCCAGGAGTGCAAGATCCTGAATCAACCCAGAGCACAGGCCTTTCAGCAGAACTCCCTGCGAAGATGTTAGAGTCAAGACTCACCCAGCTGATTCAGGAACAGAACATCTTTCCACAGTGACACAAAGGGTACAGCTGTAAGGCTGCAGCAGGAAGAACTGGAACACAGCAACCAGACCCAAGCCAGAATAGAAGACACAGATGAAATGGACAGATTCCTAGAAAGGTACAAATTACCAAAACTGAATCAAGAAGATAGAGCAACTCTCAATAAACCAGTAACAGCAAACAAAATACAAAATGTAATAAAAAACTTGCTGACAAAAAAAAGTCCAGATACTGATGGATTCACAGTTGAATTCTACAATAAATTTATAAAAGATATAATCCCTACACTCATTAAACGTCAATGAAGTTGAAAAAGACACAGTTCTCCCAAAAACATTCTGGGAGACAAGTATTTTACTGATGTCAAAACCAGGGAAAGACACAACTAAAAAAAAAAAGAACTCATGAACATAGATGTAAAAATCCTCAAAAATCCTAGCAAATAGAATACAGCAAATCATCAAGAAGACCATACACCATTACCAGGTAGGATTCATCCAAGGGATGCAAGGATGGTTCAATATTTGAAAATCTACAAATGTAATACACTATATTAACACACTGAATTCTAAAAACCACATGATCCTCTCAATTGATGCAGAAAAGGCTTGGAACAAAGACCAACACTTATTCATGTTCAAAATCCTTCAGAAAATTAGAATAGAAGGCCTCTACTTCAACTTGATAAAAGCAATCTATGACAACCCAACGACTAGTATAATTCTAAATGGGGAAAAACTGAAATCTTTTACTCTTAGATCTTTTACAAGACAAGGATGTCCTCTATCACCACTCCTACTCAATATAGTTCTGGAATCATTACCTTCAGCCATAAGACAAGAGGGAGAAATAAAAGGAATAAGAATAGGTAAAGAAGAAGTTAAATTATCACTATTTGCAGGTGACATGATACTTTACTTGGAAGACCCAAAAAACTCCACCAAGAAGCTACTAGAATTGATACACAAATTCAGCAGCATAGCAGGATATAAAGTCAATACTCAAAAATTCAATAGCATTTCTCTACACAGAAAACAAACACACTGAGAGGGAAACTATCAAAACAGTACCTTTTGCAATACCACAGCAGAAAATGAAGTATCTTGCAATTCATCTAACTAAAGAAAGTTAAATATCTTTTCATGGAAAATTATAGTACTCTGAAAAAAGAGACCATAGAGCATTTCAGGAAATGGAAAGATATACCATGCTCCTGGATAGGAAGATCCAACATTGTTAAGAAGGCCATACTCCCAAAACTGTTGTACAGATTCAATGCAATCCCTACCAAACTACCAAAAAAAAAAATACCTCCTAGACCTAGAGAAATCATTCTTACAATTTATTTGGAACCAGAAAAGACCTAGAATAGCAAAGGCAATCCTGACCAATAAACACAAGTCAGGAGGCATTACAATTCCTTACTTTAAAGTATACTATAAAGCTACTGTGATAAAATCAGCATGGTATTGGCAACAAAACAGACCTGAGGATCAATGGAATAGACTAGAAGATGCAGAGGCTCCTACAAACACACTCAACCACTTGATCTTTGACAAAGGGGCCAAACATACATACTGGAAGAAAGATAGCCTCTTTAACAAATGGTACTGGAAAAATTGGCTCTCCACATGTCGAAAACTAAAACTTGACCCAGGTCTATCACCATGCACAAAGCAAAGTCAAAATGGATCAAAGATCTTAACATTAAAACAGAAACACTCAATCTCCAGGAAGAGAAATTAGAAGGAACTCTTGAAGACATAGGGGTAGGGTAGGCAAAGAGTTCATGAACAAACATGTATTTGCACAGGAAACACTTGAAAGAATTAACCACTGGGGCCACCTGTTGTTGAGAAGTTTTTTTTTTTTCACATCAATAGAAATTACCATCAAAGTCAAAAGACAACCCACAAATTTTGAAAAAGTCCTAACTCATAAGAACTCAGACAAGACCATTCACTTATACACACTAGATTTGTAGGACAATGATCCTGAATTGTCTGCTCTCTAGAATTTATAAAGAACTAAAAAAGGTCAGGGCCCCTAAATTTAAAGACTCAATCCAGAAATGGGCATCCGAGATGAATACACACTTTTCAGAATGCGAAATTAAAGAAGCAAATAAACATATGAAAAAATGCTCCCCATCACTAGCCATCCAAATACAAATTAAAACAGCACTGAGATACCGTCTCACTCCAGAAAGAATGGCTATCAAAAAGAAATCAAGCAACAACAAATATTAGAGAGGTTGTAGGGAAAAGGGAACGCTTTTCCACTGCTGGTGGGAATGTAGACTGGTGCAACCATTATGGAAATCAAATGTGGAGACTCCTGTAGAAACTAGGACTGGAAATCCCGTTCAAGCCAGCTATCCCCCTACTGGGAATTTTACCAGAGGAACTGAAAATATCTTATCATAGGGATATATGTGTACCTATGTTTATAGCAGCACAATTTGTGATAGCAAAATCTTGGAAACAACCAAGATGCCTGTCACATGAGAAATGGTTGAAAAAGATGTGGTATCTTTATACAATGGAGTATTACTCAGCTGTAAAGAATGATAAACTTGAAGCCTTGATATTTAAGTGGATGCCATTTGAAGACATACTTCCAAGCAAAATAAACCAGATCCTCATGTGCAAATATCATATAGTCTCCCTAGTGTAACTCAAAAGAATAAGTGCAAATGGAAACATATAACACAATTAAAAGGAAAGTGAGAACATGAGGACTGGACAATTAGGAGAGGGCAAGGAGACATGCTGAGACACATGACAGAAACAAGTCCATTCACTTATACACACTAGATTTGTAAGACAATGATCCTGAGAAACATCACAAGATTTTTGAAACTAGCAATTAAGTGGTAGGATTCTCACCCCAACTAACTATACATGCTGATACCTGTGAACCAAGCAACTGCACTGAATTTAAAAATGTATAGTAGAAGGATCACACACTCTAAATGCCTACCATTCTAGTCTTCTAAATAGGTACTTCTTGTCATTACCAGCTATTACTATACCGCCATTTTTAAAGGGTATAAATGAAAAGTAAGACAATAAAAAAGTCACAAGACAGTCATGCTACAATGCTATATATGGATGGATTTCTAAATATCTATGTAAATATATGTAAGTATTCATTCCTAAAACATAAAAAATAAATAGAAAATCATAGCAAGTCTTATTCCTAAAAAAAAAAAAAAAAAAAGAAAAAGAAGAGCATGGAGAAAAGTACTTCAAGTCTTGCAAGAAAACAAATTCCAACGCAGACTGATACAACCTGCAAAACTCTCTTTCAATCATAATGGAGAAGTAAAATACTTCCATGACAAACAACAGCTCAAGAATTTCATGATGACAAAGCCAAGCCTACACAGACTACTAAATGATGTTCTAGAGAGGGAGCAAAATGATCACAAACAACCCCATGAGTGAGAATGGAAAGAATCCACAAATAGGGCAAACAATTAGACACAGGAGAATAAGAAGTATACAATAGTAATCTTTCAGTTATTCTTTTGTGTACAGTAGCAAAATATTTCCATCATCACTCTACAAATGGATTTCTCTTACACCCTATGGGTCATGATTCCATATGGGTCTACAGGGTGGATTTCAAGGAAATAGCTGTAGCTCAGTCCCACAAGTGACACCTGGCCACCAGTAAGTGTCATGGTCATTATCCATGTCTACAACACATTAGAACTTTGTGTGATATCCTATCCCAAAACTGTCAGAAATGATGGTCATTTATTTGTCATTCCAGTATTTATCTTACGTTTTATTTTTAGTACTTCTTTACTATCATAAAAACTTTTTTATGTTCAATTGTTTTAAAACATTTAATTTTTAATTAATTTGTATTTAATTTTCTGAATATTGCTTAATATTCATTTCTATTTTAAGATTTATACTATATCTTTTAATTACAAGTTATCTACAGACATCATATGATATTGTCTCCTAGTATTAGAAACTTTACAAAGTATATTTCCATTTCTGTTGAATTTATATTAGTTCTTCCCTGTCCTTCATATACACACACACATATATATATGGAAAATAATACGTGTATAACCCCACATTAAGATTGGTACTGTTTCATAGAAATCTTCAATGATTCTTTAAATAAGGGTTCATCTAATACATTTTATATAGTCCTGCATATCTATCACTTTGAGAGCTGTTTATTGTTCATCCACAAGCATACTGCAACTTCTCTTGCCTTTTAAAGTATGCTCTTTGTTATTTCTGAAGGTATTAAAATATGTTACATCTGCAGGTACTAAAATATTTCAAGTTTGTATAACTATAAAATATTTTACTTTTAGTTTTCAAAGGTTATGTTTCCTAAATATAAAATTCAAAGAGGATAAAACTTTTTTTTTCTTTCAATCCTTTAATTAGTAGTTTCTTACACACTTGGTCCTTTTTTGTTTCTTTCCAATGTGGAATAAGAAGCTATTTAATTTTGTTCTTCCATAGCTAATACTTTTATGTATATGCTTTAATCATTTTTTTCTTTACAATAAGTTTTGGACAATCTCATTTTTATCTTGGTATGATTTTATTTAAATTTCTTGTGCAAAAGTTTCATTTTTCTTGTAAATGTAGTTTTATAAGTTGAACTAAATTGAGATATTTTAAATCCTTAAATATTTATTGCCTACTCCTTTCTACTTTGAGAATTCTAATTATATGAATGTAAGTTTCTTGGTTTTCCCACAGTGAACTATTATGACTGATTTGTAAATTCTTCATTTTTATTTTGTATATTTTTATTGTTATATTCATTTATGTTTTTAAATAATTATTTTCAATATGCAATGTATTAAAGCATTAAAATTAAAAAAAGAAATACATGATAAGTCCCTAAAGAATTTATTCTACATAATAAATGTTAATGTATAAATTTGAAAAAAATAAAAAAACTGGGCCCATGCCTACCAGCATACACTAAACTAAACTCAAGCAGTTTGGATATAGCTCAGTGGCACAGCACATTCCTGCCAAGCACAAGGTCCCGAGTTTGATTCCTGGTACCTATACACAAACAAATAAATAAAGCCAAAATGGATCAAAGATCTTAATATTAAGATAGAAACACTAAATACACTGGAAGAGAAATTTGGCAGTAATCTTGAAGACACAGATGTAGGTATTCATGAACAAAACTCAACCAGCATATGAGAGGAAGGCAGGGGGCTCTTTGATTTCATACTGAAGTTAGTATGCAGGAAGTCAGATATTTTTTCGAAAATTCTAAAAACTTAAAATGCACTTTTTTATTATTATGCACTTTTAAACATACAAAAAATAGAAAAAGCAGTATATCAAGCATCCATGTACAAAGCAGTTAGACTGGTTAATGTCTTGCCATCTGTACTTCACACATCACATGCTTTGCTAAACCATTTCAATATATTTAGCATTTCAATCTTGAATACTCTAAGACACCAAATAAGATAATCTTCTGTAAATGACAACAATTTTATCACAGCTCATAAAGTGAGGAATGGGGGCCAGGGAGATAGTTTGCTTACGCAAACTCAGGCAAGTGCAGTGGACCGCGGTTCAATTCCTGGCACCACATTCTGCACCAGCCCACCCTCAGGGTGGGCTGAGCTAGGCCCCAAAAAATGTGAGGAATAATGATCTAATATTCAAACTCCAGTCTATATTCAAACTGTGTAAAGATTCTCTCAGTCCTCACACTGGTAGCCAGGGTACTTGAGTGCAGTGTATTGGTCAGCAATAGAACACATCATGCCTAGGCAATACAAGACCTTGGGTTGACCTTTAACTGAATTGTGAGCCCCTCCTTTCTTTTTATTTTGTCTGAAACCATGTGGCAGCCAGCGTGACAGCCACTCATGTACCAAGACATCAGAATGCTTCCCCAGGGCATCTACATCACTGAAGGGGTCTGGACAGACGGGAGGTGGGGGGGGGATGATTGGCAGTCCAACTCCAAGTGGAGGCAACCAGCACAATAGGAAGTGTGGTGGTGGTGGAGGTGGGCCACTGAACTTTAAAACTGGCTTTCCAGGTCCCAATCACAAGCCAGCTGCCAGGGGTGATCCTTTCACAACAGTCACATATTACCTGAAGAGATTCACAACACCCAGGGACTGTGGAATGCTTGCCCCAAACCCCCTCCTAGGCTTCTGCCACACCCATGTTCACAAAGCTCAATTTGTCATAGGTAAACCTTGAAAACAACCCAAATTCTATCAATCTAAGAATGGATAAAAATATGTGGTCTTGGGGCCAGGGAGATGAATCAGTGGAATAAGCACTTCCCTGGTAAGCACAAGGGCCTCTGAGTTCAATCCCTGGTTCCACCAAAAAAAAAAAAAAAGTGGTCTTTTTACACAATGGAGTACTACTCAGCCATAAAGATAAATTCAACACTTTTATAGGTAAATGGATGCAACCTGAGACCCTACTCATATAAAAAAAGACTAACATTTGTAAACACCATATTGTCTCACTAGTCTAAGAATCTGAAAGAGTAAACAAGATCCAAAAGATCCTGACATTCAAGATAGTTATACAGCTGGTTTCTCTTGGTTCAGTGAGGGGAAAATTTTGTGCTAGTAATTTTCTAAAAAAGTTTCTTGCCTATATCTTGTACTCTGAACAACTACAGGGAATATAACAACCTGCAACATATTGATTATTGTTACTCTCTACTAGCCTGTTTTATGTTTTATTGTTATCTCTTGCTTTTTTCTAAGTTTTTAAAAATGAATCTCAGCTTAACTATTATGATGACACTATTATGTTAGAACTACTGGGTTTTGTTATTATCTTTGAGATATATTTAAATGCTCATTTTAGTATAAAAACTTAATTGTCCTTATGCAATATTTTTTTATAAAATATTCAATGGACTAGGAGATAACCCAGCAGCATAAGTGCCTGCCTGGCAAGAATAAGGTCCTGAGTTCAATCCCTGGTACCAAAAAAGTAAAGTAATTAACTAAAAAAAATAAAATATTCAATGACATAAAGAAATTTTAACCTACATTTGTAATCTTTTCCTAATAAAGTACATTTTTAGGTAGAATGTACTTGTTCACAGATATAATTGGCAATTTACTAATGTCCAAGCTGTTATCATTATAATGACTTCCATCTTAACTGTGAAATATTTAGGTCTATCTGACTATCATAGCACAGTAACAATCACATAAACATAAACCTGAAAAAGCCCATCATTATAAGTTACTTTAGTCTGGTTGTCATCAGGTAGTCTGAGAGAAGATGTCTTTTTCAAGTTCTACACTTTAAAATGCCTATACACTTGGAAAAACACAAATAAATCTAGTTAACATACTACAAGATAAGCAATAATTATCACTGCTATACAGAAATGTTTATACACTTTCTTACTTTTTACACATAAGACAAAATTTGGACTTTTTAAACAGGTTTACATGGTATAACTACTGACAAGAACTAACAGATCTCTGGAGCTCTTACAAGTTTAAGAAACAGTGTCACTGACCACAAATGAACTTATTGCCTAGTAAATAATATCTTACCTATACAACAACAAAATGTTTGCTTAATCGAAGACAAGATGAAGTTTGAAATGCTATGACAAAATGTAAAAAACTGTCAAAATTTTTTATCATTTCTATGATTAAGACCTACATATAATGGATAGTTCATAAAAGAGCAGTTAGTAGTTATTTTGTCCATAT
>PVKA01045163.1:0-15705 GCA_004027165.1 Ctenomys sociabilis
TATGCTTTTCTGCTGGATGGTTAAGACCTAGGTAGATCCAAACTTATATACCAACACATGTACTTTATATTTCCTATGTGGTCATTGAAGTCTTCTCAGGGTTTATCTAGTAGTCCTGTACATTATTCTGTAGTTCCTTTGTCTGTGTCATCCATGTGGATGAGTCACGGCCAATGCTTGACCAGATTGCTCTCTGTGACAGCCTGAGAGAAAAGGAAAAACTCAGGAAGGAAATGGAAAGTAGAAAGAAAAACTAATATAGAAGAAATAAAACCAAAGACATCAATAATAATACATGACAGGAGTAAGCTAATCAGTCAATACTGCATGACACTGGAGTGAAAAAAAACCCACAGTGCAGCCATGTGCTATGCAAGAGACACAGTCAAAATATCACACAGAAAGACTAATGCAGAGGGATGTAGCACAAACCTTTGGCAAATATTAATCAAAAGAAAAATATTACAGCAAGTGTAATTTCAAACAAAATGAAATTTAAAGAAAAAAATCATAATTGAGGGTACAAAGAAACAACGTATTAACCAGATAATACACTTGCAAGTCCTTCCCAATTTATTTTAAAAATAGTGACAGAATCCACAACTATAATGCAGGACTTTAATGCTTCATCTTCAGAAACTGATAGATTAGAGGCAAAATAGTCATAAGAACTTAAGACTATTTGAATGATATTCATCCAATTTACTATTCAAATGTTTATAGTGTTCTCCTAATCCTGTATCTAACAACTACAGAAGATACATACTTTAAAACACATGCAAGACAAACATCTTCCAGACACACATGGCGCACAAAGCAAGCCTCAGCAAACAAAGTTTCTTATCATACAAATCAAGATTTCTTTAACAAAACCCCTGTAAATTCTTATTTTATGAAACTAAGAACTAATTTAGAACTTATGTTTTAATACATGAATCCTGAAAAGAAAACCTGTTAGAAAACAAAAATTGCAAATTAAGCTTAAAGGTGGCTAAAGGAATAGTTAGATAGAAATTTACAGTCTGCTATGAAAAATTATAAAAGAGGTTTAAAAATATTAACAGACTCAAGAATCTACAGGTGAAAAACCTCAAGGAAAATGGAAGAGCAGAACTGAATTAAATAAAAAGCAAAAGAGAAGACCAGATTGAAAGGCTATTTCTTTGAAAAGACACAAAATAGACAAATTTCTGGCATAAATTTAAAAATGAGAAAAAAAGAAAATATATATTAGGAATGAAAAATGGAACAATGATGTCATTCAGATTTCTCAAATAAGATATTACTATGACAACTTATAAATTTGAAAGCAGAAGAAATAATGTTCTGGAAAATACTTGCTCTGCAAGTACAGCACAGATGACAACTGCTGTGGTTGAGTAGGATAAAGTTATCAGGAACAGTTTTGCAGAAAAGAGGGCCTTTGAGAATAGGAAGCCTTGGGAGAAGGCATATCCAAAAATCAAAATGAGAGATATCTCAAGCAAATGGAGAAAAAGGTAATCTTAAGCTACATTTCAGTAAAGAGGTTTGTTCTCTACTACCCCCTCAGCTGTATATTAGAATATACTGGGCTGGGCTATGATTATAATCTTAAGTATCTATTATTTTAACTTCCATTCAGAAGCTTGTAACACTGACAAATATATGTAATAGTTAAGAACTTTTGCATATTTTGTGCTACTTTAATATTAAAGTTCCTTAGAGTCTCCTAACACTTTTTAATGCCAAGTTTCAATTAGTTTCTCCTCCCAAATCTTTGTATACTTAGAAAGTATAATGTGCTTGTATTAGAATGAGCTCAATGAAAAGACAAGGCAGTGCTCCTTCTAAAATCAATCAATTTGGTTGGATCAAACATTGCTAGAAAGAAAGGCCTTGGACATTTTAGATTCTCTGCATCATTGCTTTAACCTCTTCTCCAAAGTACAGCTCATCAAGAACTGACTACCCTTGAAAATGCAAGCTGCAGGTGAGGAGAAAATACTTGCAATGCACAAATTCAATAAAGGTCATGTATCCAAATTCATAGACAGCTAAATTTTAGAAAACACAGGTGATGTAAACATCTTACAAGAGCTTACAAAAATGGCCAATGAAAAACCTAGTGTATTTTGGGAAAATGATAAATAGTACCTTTTGTGGGGGGATTCTTTCTTTTCTTTAGAGACAAGAGTCTCACTGTATAACCCAGGTTGGCCTCAAACCCCTAGCAATCTACCTCAGCCTCCCCAAGTGCTGGGATTACAGACATGTGCCACCACACCCAGCAAACAGTACTTTTAAAAGCTAAACATACTTATTTTGAAGCAGTTCCACACATGTACTTATCCTATTATAATAAGCATATTATATCTATTATGCTCATTGCAGCCCTCGGCATAGTAGCCCAAGTCTGAAAATCCAAACATCCTGCAGTACAAGAGGTGAACTTAGTGCTAGGGAGATGGCTCAGTGGAATAAGCAGTTCCCTGGCAAGCGCAAGGGCCTGAGTTCAATCCCCAGTTTGAGGCTTATGCTTGCCATGTGACCCATGCAAACAGAAGGTCCATGAAGCAGGCCATGTGCATGATCCTGTGTATGCGAAGTTCACTCATAGATGAATCTATGGTAAATAAAGAGAAGTGGCACCTCCCAAGCAGAAGGGGGTAGGGGCTGTTTGCTGTGGCTGCTGGCCTAAAGTGGACATGAGCAAAACTCTCAGGGAGTGCTTGAAAATTTTCTAAATCTTATCTAGGCTGTTGCTATACCAGTTTCTGCATTTAAAACAAAAATTCCAGCTGATCATTTAATGTTTTGTGCATGTTACCATACGTAAGTTATACTTCAGTAAGAAAAAAAAAAGCATTTCATTTTGGGTCTTTTTAGTTTTATTTGAAGGTGGAATGCATACTATACACAAGTCACTCAGAGTTGGAAACACAACTACTGGTTTCCAAGTAAAATCAACCTTATTTCAAATTAAAGTATGAAATGCGAGGTCTGAATGTAATTTAGAAAGTGTATAGATTTCTTACTAAACTATACCAATAAATGTATTCTATGCAGAAAGGTGAACCATGGGTTGTGTTGTAGTGAGGGTTTTACAAAAAACCTCATTTCAATATACCTGGAGGGCCAGAAAGATAGTTCAGCAGACTAACCACCTGCTTGGGCAAGTGCAGGGACCAGGGTCCAATCCACAGCACCACAGGCTGCACTGGCCCTGGCCCTGGACCCAGGCGTGCTACCACATGCCTATAATCCCAGTGCTGGGGAGGCTGAACAGGACAATCACTACAAGTTCAAGCTGTGTAGTGAGACCCTGTACCAAACACAATAAATAAATTTGAATATGAGATATACATATATATATATATATATATATATATTCCTAAAATGCCACACAAAATTTGAGACATGTATTTTCATAGAAGGGCTTGCCTTGATCCTCGCAAAATGCGGGCGTTTTGAAGAGAGAACATCTGAAGTTTTGGACAGTGCAGAGGGCCCCGTTAAAGACTATAGGGTCTGCCCCGTGCAAAGTTGAGGCTAATAATGTACACATTGTAGTTAGAAATCCTCTCTACCCAAATTACAGGTTGGTGTGTAGAAGGGAGGGGGCCTTACAGAGCCACACATTTTGGAACAGATCAATTTATGCTTTTACTGGATTTCTGATGACTCATCAAGAAGGAAAAAATTGATTGCAGATAATATACTACACCTATTGTGAAAACGTTCTTTAAATCAAGCGCACAAATTAGGGCACTGGGACAAGTGAATTGTTCTTTAGATTGCATTTATGCAATCCAATCCAGAAAGAAAGAAAGAGAAGAAAATATATTCTTACTAGAAATGATGAAGCAAGAGGCCTTTTTCCTTTTTAAAACTCAGCTGAAATCTTGTGTTTCATGAATTTCAGAGGTCTAAAATATACAAAGGTTCTATTTCTGCAGCCAAGAATGTAACTTGCTCATAAAAATGACACTGGCTTCTGAAATGGCCATAGTAAAATTTTAACCCTTTAGATCTTTAGCTACCTACACTATTCTGTGGGATGTGGAGTTGTGTCCTTGCATACGGTGGGCCACCTCCAATTACCTCAGCAGCAAGGTGGCCTAGAAATACATTTCAAAACTGGCATAACAACCAAAGAACAGCACCACAACACACCAAATTTGTAATTGCTCTATTTATTAATACATGTATCACAAATGTTCACAATATCAATGCATTCTTGTTGGCATGCTAGACAGAGGCATTGTTTTTAAAGATCTTTTAAAAATATTTTGACTTTTGTTCCCCCTTCACGCTCACTTTTAAATTGATCTCATGAGATCCTGGAAGTCTGTGATGTCAATGCAAGAAAAAAATACAGAAAGAAGTAAAATAATATGAGCAATTAATTGGGCCAAAAACAAAGATAACATCATTGCTGTCACAGGAAGCAACTGCACAGTTTTGTAACAGGATTATACAGGTTTCAGCTGAGAGGCAAAGCCACACTAAACTGTCTGTCTCTATACACCCAGGTATGGGATAGTAACAAGCAAGGAGACCACCTAACATTCAACAATTTCTATCATGTGTGACACATGCTTTTCTCTCCTAGTGAACAATTACCACCATGTCTCTTTACATGTCCTGGGCAGCCTGAAGAAGGTAGGGAAGAGCCTCAGTAAACAGAAAACCAAACCAAACAAGATTAACCCAAAAGAAGAGATAACTATCATTTGCTTATCTATGTTAAGGTGTGTGGTACTAGCTGACCACCGTGAGGGGCTAACAAGAGTCTCCCACACTACATGCAGGCCCCAGGGGCCAGTGACTAACCAGTCACCTATAATGAGCTGCAGTTGGACCAAGGACACTGGAGGAGCTAGCACGCATAGGGCCTGGGGGTGGGGTTCACTAGGACTAGCTGCAGGGGGACCTGGTTACACTCTGTGGCACAATAGGGCTTCACAAGATAGACACTACACACAACGTGGGCTAGAAGGCAGAGAAGAGACTGGGTAAGAGGGTCAGTTGCACGCAGGGGTGGGGAAGTGGGAACAGGGTAGGTGTATTATGTACTGTGCTCTAATGTTCTTTGGAAGTCTTTCAGAGATTGCTGTGGTTCCTTTTTAACACAGGTCTCTTCTTCCAACATTCTTGAAAGACTGAGAGAAAAATTAAAATGTATGAGTGATTCACCACTTAAAAGAACTTAAAGAAATAAAGGTAAAAGATTGAAGGGAGCATTTCATATTTTCTGTGATAGCATCTATCAAAACCCCTCCCCCAAACCATGGAAATTAGATTTTTTTTCAGGTGGATCAGTGCCACCAAGACTAGATGGGTAGAGTAGCCAGGCAGTCTTCCTGACCATTTAAAGTATAGTACGGACACTCAAGGGAAACCCTGAAAACTAAACACCCCTTGCTACTTACCTTCTCACACCATCTCATATTGATTGGCCGTAATGAACCGGGACAGACAGCAGGCCAGTAGCATGCCAATCAACTATTGCCAAGGAGACAAAAGAAACAAGAATCTCAAGTCACTGAACTATCTTTCACTTTGTATTTAAGTCTTTATTTTTAATTGATATATAATAATTGGATTTTTAGTGACCCAGCGACCACATATGAACAGGGAAAGGGTGCTAGAGATTTCAATGTGGAATATAAGTTGAGGGAGATCTAAGTGCTAGTACAGGATCAGTTGGCAGCTCTGGAACTGGTTATAAGGTTCCAGTTATACCTCACTCTGGCCATTTATGAACAACTTTTGGTACTAGGTGGTATTAAAATTTGTTCATATTATGAGAGTAATGAAAAAATTAAAAGATTTAGATTTGGGGAAATATTACCTAAAAGGCCCAAATTTAATTCAAACTCATAAGTACATGCATTTGGAAGATCTCTCAATAAAGTGTGATTTTCTAACTATATTCAGCTCACAGGAAATAATTCTTTCCCTGAAACAAGAACAGAGACATCCTTCTTGACCAGATATATTTTCCAGTGAGAAAAGCAAGTCAGGACTTGCATAAGATCAAAAGAGAAAGCTATAAATTTCCTTTGTGTCTCAACTCTGTAGCTACCGTCGTCCCAGAGAGTCCCACGTCACTACCCAGGCCCCACCTCAAATTACATTTTTTGTTATATAGGTCTTGCTTTACCTTAGTCTTAACCATCCAGCAGAAAAGTATAAAAACGAGGTATGAAAAGTAAATCCATATTAATATGCTGAGCTGTGAAGGGCTCAACCCACCGCTATTGTGACTACTGGACTGTTGGATTGTTTTGCTGAATTCACGCACCTATAGTATTTAGATGCCAATGGAATGCCCATCTCTGACAGGACTGAACAAAAAAATGGGATACAAAGGAAGGATCATTTTGTATTTGTATATACAGAATAGTCCGGATAGATACACAGCTATTTCCGCTTAATTCAATGAGTGGAAAGATTTGTACTAATAGTGTTTGGAAAAGATTTGTACTAATCCTGTCTGCTTCTTGTACTATGAATAACCTCTAAGAAGAAAACAATGTGCAATGTGTTAATTATTGAAACTGTCCTATTAATCAGTTTTGAAACTGTCTCATTGATATCTATTTCTCAATAAAATAAAATAAAATTAAATTAAATTTTTTCAGGGGCCCCAGAGCAACCAGTCACAAAATACTTCCACTCCTTCGAAGACTCCATCCTCCATTTGTCTCTATGCTTTGACTTAGCCTGTGCCACAAGGACACTGTCAGGATTGCCTTAAGCATATCTTCTGCTGCCCATTAGAAACCCAAATGCTCAGACACAAATCTGGAGGATCAACACTCTTTGAATAGAAATTCAAAGGTGCACTTGTGCCTAGATGCCACTTCCCCTTGGCTAATGTAGTCCCTTATCTTTAAGCAACTGGGCAGGTTTTACTGGATCAGAAGTGAGAATGACCTTTAGAGATAACCTGCTACATTGTCACCCCACAGGTGGCCCCAGGACTCAAACCATTAGGATTACCTAGGACCTTCATTAGAAATCACCTTCTGCAGCCCCACCCCTGATTTGTGAAATCAGAAACCGGCTTCTGAATAAAGCCTCCAGGAGAAGGAACTCCACCTAGTCACCCTTGCCTTATATAGGTGAAGCATCTGCAGTCATTCCAGTTCACAGTCGCCAGGGTGTTGGCTGAACTCTGTTCTCTTGGCTCTTACTACATAAGTTTAGGTCCAGTCCTGATTCCTATCATTTTAAAAAAATAAAGCTATGCTGCAAAATACACAAATGACAACCTTTGTCAGGTAATGAAAGCTCACCGCCTTTCTCCACTCACCCTATCACCTACTGAGCTCTATCCACTGTCACTTCACACCCCCAAAATGTATAGTATCATATAATTAGTTCCAAGTGCTCAAAGGTATCATGGCTGTATGTAACCTTCAGAATATTCTGTCAAATGAAAAATTAAAATCGTCCCATGAATTTGAATCATATGCTTGGTAGTGTCAAAAAATTAAATTGCAGTCAAAAACAAGTATTGGAGCTATTTAATATATTCAAATGTAACAAATGATTGACTATACTACAAACCAATGCAATGCTATAATCTCTACTTTCTAGAAATGAAAATAGGTTAAGGACAATAAAATAAATCTCCCCCAAACTATACACATAATCTACCAGTTTTATCCTAGAATAAGCCCAGTTTTGTCCCACTATATAGAAAAAGTGAACAGGTGTTTACTTAAGGGACAAAAAACAACTGCTAGCACATACTAAATCAACCCAGTAGACTGAGGCCAGAGAACAGGATGGACTTATGGGAGCAGACTGTGTATTTTTCAATGAGAACACTTTCCTTCCCAATTAATGGACTAAAACTCTTTAAAAAAATAAAGAATAAAAGCACAACATGAATTTCCTTCAGGTACCATTGAGGTAAGAACAAAGGTGACTTGGGAGCTTAACACTAAAATCAGGAGGTCAGGGGAGGAGGAGGAGATCAGTACTATACTCCTGGGTATGCAATAGATGCCCAACCTCATGCGAAGTGCTCAACCTTCACCTCTTCCAAAAAACAACTATACGATCTCCATTGAGGACTAGCAATTAATCCAGCTTAGTAGCTTTCAAGTCTAACAAAGCCGTAGGTCTGTTTACCTTAGATACAGAAATACTACAGAGTAAATCCTCTACCCTCACATGGCCAAACAAAAGCATGATGCAGTGTCACAAATTGAGTAATACTAGGCTCCCAACATCCTTGGCTTCTAGGCCACTTGGGGGGGGGCAGAAGAGAGGTGGGGTGTATGCTCTGCATATATGTACACGCATGTTCTTGCACAGGAAAGAACATATTCAACCTCCTGGCATATGTGCAGCAGCCATGGGGAGTCTGTAGTAGGATTTGCCCATTCACACAAATGTGTTTTTCCCTGAGAGAGCAAAGATAAGGGATTTGTGAAGAGAGAAGCATTAAATCCATGACCAAACTCTGCTGTCCAAACCAAGCCTCTGAGCTAGCCAACAGGGGAAAAAGTTCTTGCAGTCCATTCAGAGGCTATGTTCTCATTTTTCTTGTACAATCTTCCATCTTTATTCTCTGGGACAATAGATGGACAGGGCCAGTCTCTTCCAACAGCTGATAGCATGAAGACCACAGGAGTAAAGGAGGTAAAGGGTCAGGAAAAGGCAGAGGGCTGGTGAGGGAATATGAAAGGGCAACCCTATGCTCTCCTATCCACTGTCCTCTCAACTCAGTAAAGCCTGCTCAGTACAGGAGAGCAAAAGCACAATAGTTTTATCAACATTAGTCAGTATCTGTCAAGTTTTCTACAACATTGGCTCTAATGTATGTGAGTAAATGAAGCAGAAGCTTTGCTTCTGTGTCAATGGCCATGATCAGTAGAGCTGCTTCCTGAACAGGAATTTCATAAGTGGCTACTACTGTCCCAAGAAGGCCCTAGATCTACTGGCCTAAAAGTGAACTTCAGCTTTCAGGCACCCCACGGCTGCTGCACCCGTCTAGTAAAAGCCAGCCACAGTCATTCCTCTCTCTGCCCTAAGACCACCACCACAGGTTTCTAGTCTCCATACTGTTGGACCTGCCTGACAACACGGGTGAGGAGGACTGGCTGTGTGACACTACTGGGCTTTGTCTTTTCTGATCTAATAAGAATGTGGTACATTGATGAGACCTAAACTTGCTGCAGAGTATTTCTGTTTTGTGGGTTTCTTGGGTCCAAAGCTCCTCCCTTGCTCACTTCCTCTGTGTGTCAGAAAGCATACTCAACAATCCCTGCAACAGGGATTTCTTTAAGGCAGCTGAGAAAGATGAATGCTCATCAGGCCAGCTAGCCATTCATGTAAGCATACATTCCTTCCTGAGAATGTGTGAGAGAGGAGTGGAGAACATTCAGCAGTTTCTTTATGACACAGAGAAGGACCTTGACTTGATTAAAACAAGATGGTCCTCCCCATCATATACACTCAGGGTCATCCAGGAATGTTCTCAGAAATAAGATGTTTCATCCATGAGACCCTAGGTTCTCCTCTTGTCTAGTATTGGTATTGTGTCCCTTTATTTTTCCAGGATTGCCCACGGAGGAGACTGTGGCAATATTTCTTCCTACAAGAGAACAGTCCTCCTCAACGACCAACTGTAGATGATGTTAATTAAGTCCACCCTCCTGGTGCTCACAACCTGATGCTATACATGCATGCCTTAAGGAAAACCTATATACAAGGCTGGACATTTGCATCAGTCACAGGGCTTAGGATCCTCTGACGTGTCCTCGGCCATCCCAGACATGTTACGGAGTGTTACTACCGAGATAATAAGAGAAGCTGAGAGAAAGTTCAGGTATGGCAAGTACCTGTGAAATGTCTCTACAGACTGAATTAGCTGCACTGTTTGAGACCCCACTCAGATTTGTCTTGTGTTGGCCATGCTGAGAGTTTAATTCACCTCAAAAGTTTCAAAACCAGCAGGGTATATAAAAGAGAAATTTGAAACTGCAACAAGAAACATTCATATTCATTGTGGCCACATATTCTCGTGGGATAAAATGCCACACAAGTTTTCACAACTGTTTAGGAAGAAAAGTGCTGCTACTTCTCTAAAGCTAAGCTCTCTACTTTGCAAAATCACTATCTGGCTAAGTGAGGGCCACAGAATTTTGTCCATTTTGTGAGAACTTGCGCCTGGCTGGCAAGCACAAGAACCCAGGTTCAATCTCTGGTACCACATGCCATACTGGCCCTGCAGTGCAGTGTGCCAGACACAAAAACAGGGCATGGTGGCATTCACCTATAATCCTAGCTCTGGGGAGGCGGAGACAGGAGGATCACTATAAGTCTGAGTTGCGTGGCAAGACCCTGTACCAATAAATAAATAAATAAATAAATAACTTAGAAATTCTATAAACTTATATCCTATGTATTTTTCAGTATATTCCATATTTCAATAAAAGCAACTCTTAACAACACACTCGGGGCTGGGGAGATGGCTCAGTGGAATAAGCACTTCCTTGGCAAGTGCAAGAGCCTGAGTTCAATCCCTTGTTCTGCAAAAAAAAACAAAAACAAAAAAAACACACTCATAGAATTAAAAGTGCATCTGTACTGATAAACAGTAGGGACAGAGGTACAGATAGATGGGCAGGGAAATATTTAGAGTCTGGAATAACATATAAAAAGTAGAGCTATGAAAGCATTATAGAGACAATATTCATAAGGATTTGTTTGAAAAATCGTCTGTTTCTATGAGTAAGTGTTTTTATTTGGTTATTTAGCATAGATGTCAATCCTGCTTCCCATTGTAATATTGTAAGCAAGGACGTACCATGGAATTGAGAGAGCAGAGCCTGTGACAGAACCCTGCCTGGTGAATGCAGACTAAATTCTAGATATGGCCAAATCTTGTTCTATATATATGTGTGTGTGGGTTCTTTTTAAAGTTACATAATGGTTTCTCCCATTATTTTTAGAGGGATATAAAGTGTAATACAGGAAAATTGGGTTTCTACTTAAGAAATAGAATTGCCAAATCCAGAGATTAAAATAATGATCATGGGATGAAGATTGGTAAATAAAAAATTTCTTTAAAAGACATGATATCATGAACAATCTATCAGAACTAAGACCAGAAAAGGACCGGTCATCCTGCCAAAACGCCTCTCCTGAATCTAGATCAGCTATTTCATGTTTTGAGTTGTTTATGCGCCAATTAAGCCAGCACCTTGTTCAGTTAACCTCCATTTGACCTACAGAAAAAGCAAGTTGTTTTTCTAGAGCCAGTCATTAGTTGAACTGTAACCGATATTCCCTTGACGGCAAAACTTCATTTAAGTTGAAAAAGGAAAATCAATAAACAGATGACCTGAGGACTAATGAGCAAGGAGCTCTGACCCTATTCATCAGCTGTCCCTAAGGCACAAGAATGCAGGCCAAGAAGTTGGGGGGGGGGTGGCTAGACCAGGCTCTGCATGGCAGTATGGGCTACCTGGGAGAAGGCAATTCCAAAAGCTACTCCAGCGATGATCCCCATGTTTGTCTCCATAAAACTGGTCACCAGATCATAACAACCCTGAAAGCAGAGAGAAGAGGTCTTGAGGCTGTGTTTTCTCTGAGGCAGGCCTGCAACTCACATTTATCCCAACCTTAATTCAGCAACTGTACCCGCAACTCATCCTAGGAACTACCTAGCATTCCACCCAAACAAACGTACCCAAATGAACAAAACATAGAAAACATACAAAGAAGTACAGAGAATAGTACAATAAGCCCACACAAAACACTTCCTCCGATGCTGTAATTAACAGATGGCCAATCTTATTTCATCTAAACCTCCTCCAAACCCATCCCTGGCTACCTACTTTCAAGTAATTCCCAGATTTAGTTTATCAACAATGTCTCAGTAATAGGATTAAATGTAGCAAGAAATCTGTAAGATCTATGAAGCAAACATTGTAGAGATAAAAGAAGTAGACATGAACAGATGAAGACATAAATACAAACAGAGACTCTTAGCATCATAAACAGTTACAAGTCTTTTCATGATGAGTGACAACATTTTGGAAAAACAGAAAAATCATCTGGTTTAAGGGAGATATTTAAATACCTAACAACATTATGGAGTTTTACATTTATTAACGTGACAATTATAGTTTTCTAAAGTACCAAATTTTATACTCTAGAGTTAACTTTTCCAAAAATTAACTATGTGATCTTGAACAAGTCATTTCCCCTTTCTGGATGTCCATAATTTTATCTACAAAATGTGAATTTCCAAAAAAGCAGACTTCCCTTTATTATAAAATTGTTTAACTCATGAGTAAAACCAATAATTATCATTGACTTCAGTTTTAGTTCATAACTGATGAAGTTATGAAACTTCATAACTTCTTCAAAATGACTGATCTGGTTGGAGTTCACCAGTGTTTCTAAACAAATTTATTTTCTGATTATGATTCTGGATTAATTCTATCTACCTTGTCCTGATGGAAAACACCAGATACTAGTGCATAAGCAAAAGCTTATTCTTCCTCTTTAGTCCCTTTTAGGCCAAATGCTCTAAGTAGAAATGTATAATTGTGTGCATTTATTAGGAATCAGCCAGATGATCCTAGAGTCCTGGACTGACTTATTCAGCTAGAAGACATGATCTTTTTCCAGTTTTCTGATAAAAGGCATCAACTTAACTTATACAATGCATAGAAATGAACATATTAATTCAATAAGAAAGGTAAGATGTTGCTTATTAAGAAATTTATATGAAGTTGCAGTAACATCAGAAAAGTGGCAACAACAAATACCCTCCAAAGACGACCAGTTTTAAATTCAAATCTTAACAATTGAGCATTTCTCACACCTTGTGAAAATTCCACCAATATCATATCTTCTAAATGAAATTTTATATTAATAATCTGTTTTCAGAGAAAAGGTGCCTCAGCTCGGCAGCACTGATCAGTGCAATTCACAAACTCCTCCTTAGTTATCTGATGCAAATATAAAGAAGGAAGAGAGCACATTACTGTCTGAGGAGAGTTATGAAATTTGATTCTCCTAGAAGCTTTCTGATTTCACTTTTACTAGTGAAATCCCCCTACCTTTACAGGGATAGTAAGAAGAGGTCAAGTCAGGAAGAGACGTAGATATTCTAACACTTTCCCAAATGTTTGCAGCCAAAATAGCATTTTGATAAAGTGGCCATCATTTTTGTATCTTTTCCCCACAGTGATGGGGTAGGAGGGGGCTGAAAGAATGAGGCCCACCCAACTACACTATTAGTTAGCTCAAAATATAGAAGAAACACAACAAGCAGCATGGGCTGTTTCCTTACTCTGTAAAATGTTTTGGCATAGACCCACCACCCCTCTCAGCATGGCTTGGATTCTATACAGAAGCTGAGTGTTAGGGAGATGGCTCAATGGAATAAGCACTTCCCTGGCAAGCGCAAGGGCCTGAGTTCAATCCCCGATTCAGAAAAAAAAAAAGCTGAATGTTTTTCTCAAGTATGATTTCTACTCCATTTTCAGATTTTTTGTTTTGTTTTGGTGGTGCTAGGGATGAAACACAGGGCCTTGTGCATGCCAGGCAAACACTTTACTAATGAACTATGTTCCCAACTCCATTTTTTGGAGATTGTTGGGAGACTATTTTTTTTTTTTAAGAAGGTACTCTAACCAGAAAGAGAAAGCAGAAAAAAATGGAATAACTACCTGGCATTAGTACAGCGGTGGCAAGCTGTTCTCTTTAAAACTTATCCCCTCAATGTCGAGTTCTTATATAAATAGTACTGTATCACTCAGTGCTTATGAGAGGCCATACTCAGAATCAACACCTGCCACACCTGGGCTTATTTACATTTAACACTTAAATGAATTTAAACAAGGTCTCCAGTTGCTTCACATTTTCATTAAAGTTTGAAGAGCACCTGTCTATAAGAAAATTTCCTATTTTTTTCCTACAAATAAGAAAGCAAATTTATGCATCAGTAATAGGATTAAACAAAATGAGAAGATGAAAGTGAAATTAAAGTGTTTTCCATCTCTATACTTTTCCTCTGTTATTCACTACATGGACTGAGGGCCCATTTTCGTGGATACAGAGCCCATTTTGCAAGTCTTAGCATTGTTCTGCAGACTGCAAGGACTGCTTTGAAGCTACAACCACAGGCCATGTTTGCATTCAACCTTAAGTTCTGCACTAAAGAGTGATCTTATCTGCCCACAACAATCTTTCTCAATTTCCTAATATGAAAGCCTTGTTGTCAGACATGAGATAAATCTACAGAGACAAGTCTCCTAGGAAACACCCAGAAACAGAACAGTTAATTTGCTCACCCTCTCAGCATGTATAAATCAACACAGTCACCAATGGAAACCATCTGCTGGCTCTAACTATCAGGAGGAGAAGGTTAGTTTGAATCAGATCTGGGAAGGCAGTATCTCCATAGCTGCTAACCAGAATAACTCTTTCTTCCCCTCGATCTTACAAACTGGTAAGGCCTGCCTGTGGAGTAGCAGTTCAACCAAGTGAGCTGAGTGAACCTGCAGACATTTCATCACCCCACTAGCAAGACCCAAAATAAAGTCTATCCCTTAACTAAAGGACAGATAACCTATATTCACACCTCCTCCCTCCTGCATCTGCCAGTAATCTGTATAATGCAGGCTTCCTCAGCTGCCAAGCAAGAGCGAAGAATCATGTCACTGGGCTATCACAGTGTATGATTCAAACCTCAAAGACCTATACGGATGATCTATTTATTCGAAAACACAAGATTGCATGCAACTGAAATGTGGTAGGTAATCTCTCCTGGGGAAAAAAAGTGAGTGGTGGGTGTGGTGGCATTTACGAGCACCTACTATTATTGTCTCCACTCCATCCCTATCTCCCATTGTTTTATGGACAAGATGTCCATGAAACTCGGGAAAAAGAATTTGTCTCAAAGGTTCATATGAGTATTAAATGAGAATGTCTAATGAAAATCAGTAGAAAATTTCACTTTTGATTCACTTTTATTCCTTTGAACAAGCCACATTTGAGAGTATATAGGCAGTGAAGGAAGTTAAAAACATTATTCAAGTATTGTAGCGGAAATAAAAAAGATTATACTGGGAAAGTGGAGAATAAGCCTATGTGTAGACTGTCAATAAAATGAAAATTTAAAAGGAGCTACCTTTCTAGAAATAATTGTATGGATCTAACGATTATTACAGGATATGCTCCCAAATTTTTTTGATGCTAACTAAAGATCTTTTCTCGAAGAATCTGCTGCATCATTTCTCATTTTTTATAAGAGATAGTGTGATATAACAGGAAACAAACTTCACCACCATCATGCTTACATTTACACTGCAGTTAACATTTCTCATTATAGTTAATACAGTATTGTTAGTCTGTGCCAGTTACTAGGTTTTACGTAGTTTGATTCAATCCTCTTATCAATTCTAAGAGGTACCAGCTGCTAACAGCCCCATTTCACAGATGAAGAAAAATCAAGAGCCCCAGAGACTGGCCAGAGACAGCGCGGAAAACATGGCTTTCTACATGCCGAAAACTAAAACTTGACCCAGCTCTATCACCATGCACTAAGTTAAAGTCAAAATGGATTAAAGATCTAAACATTAAAACAGAAACACTCAATCTCCTGGAAGAGAAAGTAGGAGGAACTCTTGAAGACATAGGGGTAGGTAAAGAGTTCATGAACAAACATATATTCGCACGGGA
>PVKA01045165.1:0-15680 GCA_004027165.1 Ctenomys sociabilis
GTCAGCGAAGACTCAGGACATAGGAGAACCTGTACTGCAATATCATGAGACTCAGGTGAGCTCCAAATTTTCTGAGCAAGGAGATTGTGGAGCCACAGAGGAAAGAGATTGAAGTTCTATAGTGTGCCTGGGGAGAGTCACATGAAGAGAAATCTTTTTCTCAGGCTCTCACAGAGAGCATTCTGGTCAAGCATTGGCCATGACTCATCCACATGGATGACACAGACAAAGGAACTACAGAATAAAGTACAGGACTACAAGATAAACCCTGAGAAGACTTCAATGACCACATAGGAAATGTAAAGTTCATGTGTTGGTATATAAGTTTTGATCTACCTAGGTCTTAACCATCCAGCAGAAAAGTATAAAAGTATAAAAATGAAGTATACATTGTGAGCCCATAATATTAAGCTGAGCTGTAAATGGATATGGTCGACAATTTCTTTGAATAACACCCTATGGTTGCAGAATGCTGGACTGTGTTGGATTGTGGTGTCGAGTTCAAGCACCTAAGGTAGTTGAATGTCAACAGAGTGCCCACTTTTGACAGGTGTAGACAAAGGAAAGGTTGTAGAAAGAAAAAATCATGATGTGTGTGTATAGACAGTACAGTTGGGATAGATAACGCTGTGCTTCTACATAATTCTATGAGAGGCAAGATCTGCACTAATGGTGGTTGGACAGGATATTATGTCGACTTTTAGTGCTATGGTCATCCACTAGGTAAATAATTATTGAATCTTTGATATAATTCAGCTATATAAAAACCTGTAAATATAATATCATGTATGCACCTTGTACAATACCAAAACGTTATGAAAACAGTTTGCAATGTATTATTTCATCGACTCTGTATGGTTATGGTGTGTTGAAACTGTCTGATTGACATTTGTATTTCAATAAAATAAAAATAAATGGAAAAATAATGCAATAAGTAAGAGGGCTGGCTAGATATCTTAGCAGACTAAAGTGCCTGCTAAGACAGACACAGGGGCTGGGGTTCACTACCTGGTGTGCTGTCCCAGTCCCGTCCCGGAGGTAAGCTGAGATTGCAACTGGGTGTTGTGGCCCGCAACTGTGATCCCAGCACTCGGGTGGCTGAATACAGGAGAATCATTACTAGTCCAGTCTACATAGTGAGACCCTAAAGACCTGTCCTAAATATAAAAAAAAAAAAAAAAATACAATGAGGAAAAATAAAGATCTATTTAAAATCTGTATGAATTAAAAAATTCTAGTACAAGGAATTGCTTATAAATATGTTTAAGTCAGTACAGGTTGATAAAACAAAATTAACATGGACTGAGTGGTTAAACTAATGTTTAGGAGGCCAGTAAATCCCAGAAATATGGATTGTTTTGGCTTAGATTCTCCAGCGGAATAAAATCAAATAGATATGCATTTATTTTATTACATATCACATAATAAATTACGCATAATAAATTATATATATTATTTGATTAAATGTATTTAATATTTGATTGCATGGAATTGATTCACTTGGCTTATGGAATGAGTCCACAATGGCTATCTGCATGTTGGAGAGTCAGAGCATACACTTGTTCCTTCCTATAAGAAGTTAGAGCCCTCTGAGAAAATGAGCCAAGAATATAGTGACCGTCCAGGGCTCAAGGCTCTGAAGCTCCTTGGAGAGCTGTCGGTGTGAGTTTGGGTCGAAAGCCTGAGCATGGTGATTGATGTCTACAGGTGATGGCTGTAGCAAAAGATGCCCCCGTCAAGTGGAATCCAGCTTGAAAGTGCAGGCCAGCTTTCTCCTCTTCCCTCTTCACTATACCCAGCTGCAGGCCTAAGAAATGGTGCCACACACGAGCAGGGCGGGGTCCCCCCTGCAGCTTGGTGACCTAAATGTCAGTCATTGCTGGAAACACCCCACAGACACACTCAACACTGTGCTTTAGCAATGTGTGAGATGTCTCTCAATCTAGCTAAACTGACAGTCAAAGTTAACTATCACAGCCCTGTTTCCTGATTCATATGTAGCCAAAAGCTCTCTATTTACTAGGTTCTCACATGTGGAAGGAGTAATTGAGCTCTCTGAGGCCTCATTATTTTTAAAATAAGGTCACTAAGCTCATTTTGAAGGGCTCTATCCTCTTGATCTGATCATCTCCCAAAGGCCCTAACTTCCACCTGACTTCCAACAGTGTCATATTAGGGTTTATAATTTCAGAAATTCATGCTGAGCATATTGGCAAACACTTATAATGCCAGCCCTTGGGAGTTTAACCCAAGAGGATCCTGTGCATTCTGGGTCACCCCTGGCTACATAAGCAACTTGAAGGACAGCCTGACTACACAGCTTGGACTTGTAGTGAACCTCCTGTTTTCAGCCTCCCCAGGGCTGGGGTTCCAGGCCTGTAGCACCACACCCAGTCTTGGTGGCTGGAATGTGGTTCGGGGGATCAAACCTTTGTCCCTGTGCTTGTCTAAGTAGATGTTTAATCCACTGAACTATCTCTCCAGCCCTAAAACTAGTTAATAATAATAAAGCTACACATCTATGGTTTCAAATCATCACCAGGAAAGAAGAATGAATGGTTCAAAGCCTTCCTTTATGTTACTCAGGCAGTACAAGTCTGGTCATCATGCAGCCAAGTTATTGTTTTCTTAATATGAATGGAAGACCTGCCCCCAGTGTCATGTAACTGTGCTTCTGTTTTGAAGAAACTCAGAATGTAGTTAATACAATGATGCGCCAAGAGTAACTTTTAAAGTGTCTTTAATGTGTGCTGTAATTAGTTTTAAATCAAATAATTTGAATTTTATTATTATTATTTTTACTGGGAATCAAACATACAATCTCATGCTTGCCAAACAGGTGCTCTGCCACTGAACTATATCCCTGGCAGAATTTAAAGAATTTTTTTAACTATTTATTAATGGCAATTTTGTGCCTTAATTTATTGGCAGTATTATAATTTTTTTCTGAATTACTGACTTTTGTTATAACAAAAAATAATTTAAATGTTTTCTGAGAATTTATAGCCCCATATATATAAAATTCAGTCATATTGCTGATTTAGTAAAGGAAGAAAAAAGGTGTTGTTTTTAAGATTTAGATTTAGACCATCAAAAGCAGAACATATGAAGAGACAGATTAATCTTAATTATATAAAATTGAAGAATAAGAAATTAATCAAATAAAGGTCAAATGTGGTCAAAAATGGAATTAATTTTGAATAGATAGAAATATAGGGAAAATGGTGATTTTTTATGGTTTCTAATTTTTATTTTCTTTTGAAGTGAGATTTATAAATGGAAGCAGCCTAATTAGAAATTGCTTGGGTTGTTTCTGCATTTTGGATATTGGTGGAGTATTGAACCGAACATGGGAATTTAGATAGCTCAAAAAAGTGCTGATATTTTTTACTTTATGCATATCCCTGGAAGGTCAAATGCCACTGATTTAAATTTTCTTGAGGAACTTCTACACCATTTTCCAAAATGTCTATACAAACCTACATTCTTATGAATGGCACAGAAGGGTTCACTTTTCTTGTCCTACATGACAACCCTTGACCTCTCTTGTCATTTTGAGAATAGCCATTCTAATGTTCATGAGGAGTGTATTGACGTTGTATGACAAGGATTCATTTTAAGTGTTCTTTACCACACAGCAATTGTTAACCATGTATTGCTGTGCTTTAGATGTAAAGCGTATCCACAGTTCTCACGTGTGTGGAAAGCTACTGGCCTATGGGGACTACACTCCAGATGATTCAGTGGATGAACTCCATAGCTGTATGTGCTGCTGTGAGACACAGCCCGATTTTAGGAGGGAGTATGGGTAGAAATGCTGGCTCCCCACGGCTTCTTTCTGCTTTCTCACTTAACCGGGATGAGCAGCGCCTTTCCTCAGTTCCTTTCACTAGGCCAATTCTGCCTTGGAAACAGCTGACCTTGGTCTGGAATCATGAGACAAAAGCAACCTTTTGTCCTTTAAATTGTGGACGCAGGGCATCGCGTCTTAGTGACGAGATGATATGCCAAGTTAGATGATGGCTACGATATATGTGAACTATGATTTGCTTTCTATTCTTTAAGCCCTGCCTTTTTTTTTTTTTTTGTACAGGTATCCTGGGATATTTCGTACCCAGTGTCAGGGCTTTGGGCATTTCTTGCAGTCATCTGATTCTTCAGTTGTTATTGTTCATCCTTCATGTCAGCTCTGTCACAGTACTTGAAGTCCTCTCCTGCTGTGGTTCCTCAGTTTCACATTCACTAAATACATGTTTGTGTGCCTATTGCATTACCACAGCTGTTAGTCATAAAGCCATGCACAACACAGACAGGGTCCTGTCTCTGTCAAGTGTTCATCTGGCAGAGTAGGCAGGTAAATTGCAGTGTGAAGAAGCATTCTTTTTACATTGCAATCACACTGCCTTGGGCTAGGTTAGGACCGTCCAATCACAACAATTATTGTGTTTTGGGGCTGATGATTCTGTACATTGTGGGCTGTGCAGCAGCCTTTGCGCTCTGCTCACTGGCTTCCAGTAGCACCCTGAAGCCTCTCTCAAATGTCCACTTGAATTTAGACCCCTGGCTGAGGCCACTCACTGGGCTTCCTTTCAAGATATTCCCATTCTTATTCCACTCCATTGCTGCATCGGCTGCTACTGGCTGATTTGTTTTTCTTATTTCTGCTCTAGGCAAATGTAGCCTCTTTATGAGTACATAATTTTGAAGATCGAAGGCAATTTATACTGTAAGTAGATGCGTACCTAGCAGGCGTAGTACTTAAAAGTTTCTGGAAAATCAACTGGTTTCATTCACTGTTGCATATATTTCACTTGAGTTCTCAGTATGGATGCTGTGCAATGATAATTTTTTGTGTTCTTCTGTACTTCATTCATAATGGTTACTGACACTTTCTTTGTGTACTCTGATTTTCTTGGTAAGTGCACAACTTCCTGTTGGCCAATTTCTTAGAACATATCTAGTTACAATGTTAACCTATGTATATCCTGAAAAAAATATATATATATAATATTTTTTTCTTTGTAACAATACAGAGATATTTTTTTCAAAAAGACTTGTTATTTGCTTTGTCAAAATAACTCTTACTGTGTACTGCCATAAAATGATGAAATCAATGAAAAAATTAACTGTGACATTCTTCAGAAACTAAATTCTATCTCCCTTGGTGGCTTCTTGTAGTATTTTGGACAAGGTTGTTATTGAGATTTCCTGCGATGGAAAATTTTAAGTAGTTTTTTCTTTAATTCTGTGACAAATTTTGTAGTCTTGGATTTGTAAACACATGTAAACTACATAATCCTATTTTTAGGTGTAGACCACATTATTTCCTTTTGCTCTCCCGGTGAGAGTAGTTCTTAGTGGTGCTTAACTTTCATTTTCAATAGGAGGAAATAAGTATACAATTGTAGTATAAGCAGTAGGTAGGATATATTTAGAGTCTGAAAAAAAAAAGCATAGCATAAGCTCCTATGCTATGCTGCTTAATTTAAGCCTAATACTCAAAGATATTTACATGCAGGGCCAGTGCCATAGCTCAGTGGGTTCAGCAACTGCTTAGGCAAGTTCAGAGGCTGGGGTTTGGTTCCTGGCACCGCATACTGCAATGGATCCACCCGTGGGCACTCTGAGCCAGCGACCTAGTCTGGGCATGGAGGCACATGCCCATAATCCCAGTGCTGGAGATAAAAGGTTCACCACGAGTTCGAGTTGCATAGTGAGACCCTGCACAGAAAAACAAAAACAAAAACAAACAAACGAAAAAAACCAGAAAGATTTACATGTGTGGCACCTCCCATGGCTTGGCCCAATCACTTGTGCATACTTCTCATGTGTGGGAGTTTTGTGGAGCAGGTTCCAAATTCTGCAGTGAGTACATTCCAAGTTTTCTTTTATTTCTTTGCTTATTCAAGATAAGCGCTTAAAGAGATTTATTCTCTGGAGCCAAAATGAATTAAATAGGTTTCTGAGTAGTCATCACAATGGTGGTAGAAGGAAGGGGCCCAGCGACTATTCACTGCTCAATTATGTGCAATTGTGTACTCATACTTGTAGATAAACACACAGAAACACAGCTGCACACAAAAGATACATACACACACACACACACACACACACACACACACACACACACACACACACATAGGATTTTCTGCCCACCAGTTTATTAAAGAGTTACCAAACTCTTTAAAAAAAATTTGTAGCTTTATTTATTTATTAGAATGATTTTGTTGAGAAACAAATAGCAATGAGACAGTTTCAAAACCAATTAGTAGGCAGTTTCAATAATTAATACATTGCATATTGTTGTCTTTTTAGTGGTTATTCATAGTACAAGATGCAGACATGATATCCTGCCCAAACACTATTATAACAAATGTTTCTATTCATGGAATTAAGATAATGTAACTGCATATCTATCCTAATTATTTTGAACATAAAGATACAAAATGGTCATTTATTTGACTGACCTTATCAGATAGAAAAGTTACATTTCTTGTTATGCAGGTCTTGCTTTATCTTGGTCTTAGCCATCCAGCAGAAAAGTATAAAAATGAAGTATGAAAAGTAAAGCCATATTAATATGCTGAGCTGTAAAAGGCTCAAGTCAACAACTTCTGAGATTGCCGGTTATACGAATAATCCACTATTATTATGAGACTACTGGATCATATTGAAATATTTTGCTGAATTCACATGCCTACAATATTTTAATGACAATGGAATACCCTTCTCTGACAAAGCTAAACAAAAAAAGGGGACAAATTTGTACCTTTAAAAAAATATATATTTTGTTTATTTGTTTGATACAGGGTCTCACTACACAACTCGGACTAGTAGCGCTCCTCCTTTCTCAGGCTCCCCAGCCCTGGGATTACAGGTGTGGGCTACCATGCCCTATTTCACCAGCCAGCATGGCTTCCCAGGAATCTGGGCTGGCACAGCATGTGGTGTGGTGATTAAACTTGGGTCCTTGCGCTTGCCAGGCAGGCGCTTAGACCACCAAACTATCTCCCCAGCCCCATAAATTTATATCTTAACCCTTCTAATAAAGCAGTTATTTTATTCCTATGTTCCCCTGACATACAATTAAATATACACAAGAAATATCATCGTTGTGAGAGTTTTCAGAATTCATGAAATTTCTAAGACTGAGTTTTAAAGTAGGAGAGTTTTTGAGGAAAAGATTGAGAAAGAATATAACCCAGTGGGATCTGAGTTCTCCAGAATGTAGTAATTTTGGTAAAATTATAAGGAAAATAAGTGAAACTCCTAGCTATACTATAATCAATGCTCTCTAATGATCATGAGATTTTCCTTCTTCTCTTATCTGCACTGTGTAACTTCCAGCAGAATTCTCACAGCTGTAGGAAAATGGGCTTGTAGCCTAAGAGAAAATGACTCCTAGGCAACAACAGATTTTATGTTTGTCTAGTCCTAAATATGGGTTATTCTAGAATATTAAAATTTCAGCTGCAGACCCCCCTTTAAATTCCCCAATGTTTTCTTTCTTTTTTCACACATTGCCAGCCCCTTTATTCTGAAATACATGAAGACAACAAAAGAATGACAAATCTAAATTGCAGATGGTTTTCCCTTGTCTTTCATTTCATTCATTTTTAATGCAATGATGGGATATTTGGGACTTGGAAGCATATTTGACAGTTTTTTCATGTTTACTTGGGCTGTGAGTTATGCTACAATTTGGATTTGAGGCACTCTTTCCAAGAGTAAGTCATTTGTAATCCATGCATATTTTAGAGGCTGAGATGTGAGTAAGGAGATTTTATTGTTTCTTACTTGTGATTTATATGCTTATAGATGCATTTCTTTTTTTTAAAGCAAAGGCTCAGTTTTTTACTTATTTTAGTAAAACATGAATAGCCACATTTCTGTTTTTAGTGCAATGGTGCTAAAGCATTGCGAGACAAAGAATCGAAGTGAAATCTCATTATTTATTTTGAAGAAATAAAAAACTCCAAATATATAAATAACATATCTGTGTACTTATGATATGAACTCTGTCATTAACATTTGTTCGAGACCTGGTCTACAGTATTCTGTGTGTTTCCAGAAGTCTAATAAATACCTAATGCCTCATTCTAGAAAGCAATCAATTTTGCCAACTTTTTCTAAAGACTAAGGCAAATCTCATCATCAAGAAAACTGAATAGTACTGCAGTATTATAGACTCTCATTTTATTTATTCTCCTGTGAAGGAAGTTTTATTATATTCATTTTTCTGGTTAAAAATAATTTTAGATGATATACAATTTCAGTAATTGTTATCCCTTAATTTAACATTTCTATTACTGCCCTATAGTTGTCTAAGTAATTCACCTACTTGTTATGTAATAAGATTTGGATACTAAGATAACAGAAAAGGCCCAAATCTCTGAAACATTATTTTCTTTTTTTCCTCATGGCTCAGAGAATGGAGTGCAGTACCTTCCAAAGTAGACATTAACTTTACTAAGCTCAGCAATATAATAAAACATCTTTCCCATTCTAGAGAACTTAGGAGGTTGTTTTTTGTCTTTTTCTTTCCGGTCTTTTTGTGATTTCTTTCTATGCAGTGGGTATAATACTAAGAGATTGGACAACTGTTTAGATATTTTGTAGATGTTTGAAATTAATTCATTTCCCTTTCCTCACATAATGAAGTTCTGTAGAGTTTATTCTCTTAAGTGACAAATACTCAGAATTGACTCGATAAAATGTAATAGAGCCTCTCTCTCTCTCTCTCTCTGACTATCTCTGTCTCTGTCTCTCTCTCTCTCTGTCAAACTGTTTTTGGTGCTTAGCACACTGCACTGATACACTGAGCTCTCCCATAGGACAGGGCCATACTTTGCCCAGAAATTATGCCCAGAATTCATTAGCATATTGGTAAATTTATACAATTTTGAGCCTCAGATTTGCTAACAATGAAGCATGAAATTCTAAATTTATGCAGATGTCACATCTAAACAAACAAATAAACTAAATTACATGCATAAAGTATAGAATATGATTCTTGTATAACATAGAGGAAAGTTTCCCACCTTATTTCTAATCTAGGCTATCAGAATTGGCCGTATATTATTCATTAATGATATCAAAAAGTCTGTTCTTAGAAGAATATAACCTGATGCATTATCTCAGTTTATTTTTCATTATACTCGAACTTTATTTTCTTTGAACTTTAAAATGAGGTCATCTATGAGTTTGTATTAATAATAGACGTTAGTTGAAAAGTAGAAACCTAATATTCTTTAGTGTAATACTTAGAAGTAGCTGATAACATATCACTCAACTATATAAATATTTTGGACATTATAAGCATTTTAAACTTTATTCTACTAAAAAGAGTCAGTGTTAGATAAATGCCAGATAAACTATTTGGTGATTTCCTTTTATCTCTGTGATTTACCACATAAGAGTGGTAACTTTGAGTCTCTGAACACCTGGAAAATAAATACAGGTTGTAATCATCCATGTTTTGTATTGGAATAAACACACAATCATTTCTGCATTGGCACAGAAATGTATGAGAAAAGAATAGCAGTTTGCCCTAGTTAGGTTAGTTCATTGGCTAAAGGCCAATTTAAAGTGGTACAAAAAAGATGACAATTTTCTTCAGAAAAATAGAACATTATGATTGAACAGGATACAGCAGATGAAACTTTCCAATAGAAGTAATAGAAAAGTGAGGTAAAATACATAATAAAATCTATTTGGTGTCATCCAATGCTATTAAAATAATCAGCCTCAACATATCAAGATCTTAGAAAAGAGGAATCCATAGGCAGGATTCCAGATTTCTGTCGTAGTTTACCCAATAACGCTATTTGCCAAATTTTATTATTGAGTGAGAGGCTGAAAATCCTGGCCGTGGGCAGTTGCCAACAGCCAAAAATTAGTAGCATTTTGGCAACCAGAAAGTGTTCAGCAGGAGAGTCCCAAAGCAGGCAGGATTTGAGTGGCCAACATCCAGCAGAGAAGTGAGGGACTGAGATACGGTTCTCCCATAAAATATATTCAATTCCTGAGGCGTTTGCAGAGAGATGCTAAGACTTTTAAAGGGTTATTGAAAATTAAGAAATGATTTTTGGGACTGCAAAAAGGTAACCTATGGGAAACCTTAATAGCCTCTTGCTTTATATCTCAGAGAGCTAGGGATCTTGGGCCAAAAAGGCTTAGGGAATTTGCACTACATTTTCAAATCAATATGCTCCCAAGTGTTTACGCCACCCTAGTTGCATCTGATCTCAAATCGGCTCACTTCCTGGTTAAATAAAATGAACTGCTCTCTCCTGGGTTCCCTGAGAAGCAAAAGGATTATTTCTCTCTGAAAAAGAAAATGTAGTCATTAGCTCTAAATGTTGTATGCTCAATATCCACCATTCAATAAAAAATAAAAATATAAGGCAGGCTTCAATTCCCAGTATCAAAAAACAAAACAAAACAAAACAAAAACAAGTCAGACCTACATATGGCACTATATAATCCTATAATCCCAGGATTCTGTTAGTTGATGTAAGAGAATTAAAACTCAGAGCCTAACCTGGACTAGTGACTTGGTGAAACCCTATTTCAAAATGAAACGTAAAAAGTATGGATGATATAGCCCAGTTTAAAGTCTTTGGGTTCATTCAGTACTAAAACAAGGCTCAAGTCAACAACTTACCATTGCCAGTTCTGCTGATAACCCACAACTGAATTCAAGTAGCTACAGTATTTGAACTGGCATCAAGTATGAAAAGGTCCTTTAAAGACTTTCCCAAACACAGCTTCTATAACAACAGTGGAACATCCATCTCTGACAAAACAAGGCAAGAAAGGGGATATAAATGAAAGAACATTTTGTAGTGAATATATAAATATATAAATATATATATATGTATTCATATATATAAGTATATATATGCATATGAATTAGGATAGATATATGGCTACTTTCTCTTAGTTCAATGAGAAGAAAGATTTGTACTAATATTATTTAGATAAGAGGTCATGTCTGCATAATGTACTGTGAATAACTATTACAAAGACAATATTATGCAATGTATTAATGATTGTAACTGTCCAACTAACCTGTTTTGGAACTCTCTTTGCTATTTCTTTCACAATAAAACTAATAAAAAATAAATTTAAAAATGCATAAAAAACAAAACAATATATATGAATATATTACAATAGAACAAACCTAATATTGCAATTTAAAAAAAATTAATATGCTAATTTCTTGACAAAGTTACTTTAAATACAGTGACAGCAAGAGGCAAAACGTGAAGAGCTGAGTGCAAAGATGGTCTCTATGTAGAGCAAGCAATGCATGTCAATTAAAAGACTTGCAGTCCCAGGGAGATAGCTCATGATAGCATGTATCCTTGTGTTGTCCCTGGTTTTAAGGTGAAAGCTCTCTGTTTTTGTCCACTTAGAATGATGTTGGCTGTTGGTTTGTCACAGATGTCTTTTATCAGATTGAGATAAAAATCTAACTATTCCAATTTTCAGTTGGGGTTTTTAGCATGTATGAGTGTTAGATTTTGTCAAAAGCTCTTTTCTGTATCTATTTAGATGATCACATAGTTTTTGCTTTTGCCTCTGGTGATACAGTGTATTACATTTATAGATTTGTGTATGCTGAATCATCCCTGCATCCTTGGAATTAATCCCACATGGTCATGGAGCATAATCTTTCTGATGATTTCTAGTTGGTAATATTTTCTTGAGGATTTTTGCATCTAAGTTCACTAGGGATATTGGACAATACTTCTGTCTTTTGGTTGAGTCTATCTCTGGCTTTGGTATCAATGTAATGCTTGCCTCCAGGAATGAGTCGGGGGCGGGGGCAGTCAGATAGTTCAGTGGTCTAAGGTGTCTGCTTAGGTAAGCATAGGCAAAGTGCAGGGATGGCAGCTCAATCACTAGGCTTGCCTTCAGAGTGGGCTGAGGCAGGCACAAGAAAAAGGAAATAAATAAACAAATATAAAATAAATTTATAAATGAGTTAGGAAAACTCCTTCCTGTTGAATTTCTGAGAAGATTTTGAGGAACATTGAGATTAAATCTTCTTTAATTTTCATACAGAATTCACCTGCAAATCCATCAGGACCAGGGATTTTCTCTGTTGGTTATTTCTTTTTCTTACACTTTCAATTTCATTAACTGTTATTGGGTTATTTAAATTTTTATATCTTCTTGGTTCAGTTTTGGTAATTTGTGCATATCTGAGAATCTGTGCATTATTTCTGTGTTTTCCACCCTATGACAGTGAAGATTTTTTTAAGTAGGTATTGATGATCTGAGTTTTAACATGATCTGTAACAATATTTTATTTTTTTAAAATAAAAAAGGGTCTACAGGATCTCACTACACAGATGAGACTTGTAGTGATCATCCTGTTTTCAGCCTCCCAAGCACTGGGATTACACACACAGGTCAGCAGGCCCAGTCTCATTCAAAGGCAGGGCCAGCATAGTATATGGTCATCTGTAGCAATTTTACCATTTTCATTTCTTTTTACTTGAATTTCAATTTTTTTCTTTCTCTTTTAATAATGTTGGCTATGGGTTTATCAATTTTGTTTAATCTTGAGAACTAACTCTTTGTTTCATTAGTTCTTCCTACTGTTTGCTTTGTTTCAAGTTCGTTAATTTCTGCTCAGGTCTTTATCATTTCCTCCTCTCTTTGGGCTTTCTTCCTCTTTTTCTAGAAGCTTAACATGCAGCATTATTTTTTTTATATGTCTTTGTTTTGTGTTCCTAAGTGAGAGTTCATGACTATAAATTTTCCTCTGAGGACTGCTTTCATTGTGTCCTACAAGTAACAATAAGTTGTATTTGAATTTTAGTTGGATTTTTAGATACTGTTTAATATTTTCTTTAATTCCATCTGTGACCCATTGGTTGTTCAGGAGTAAACCATTTGATTTTCATGTGTTGATGCAGCTTTTGCAATTTCTTTTGTCTTTAATTTCCATTCCATTGCTCTATGTACAGGTATGCATAGGATAATTTCAGGTCCCTTGTATTTACTTATCCATGTGCAATTGAAAAGAATGTGCATTCAGATGTTGTTGAATGTCACACTGTAACATCTATTAAGTCCATTTGTTCAAACTTTTGGTTCAGTTCTACCTCTTTGGTAACCTTTCCTCTAGCTGATCTGTCTTTTTGAGACAATTTGAGTGCTAAATTTCCCTCTTAAGATTATGTTATTGGTTATTTGTTTTTTTCATGTCCTTTAAAATTCGTGCCATATATCTGGGAGCCCCCATATTTGCCATGCACATGTTTGATTATCATCCCTTCCTCTTGAATTTTTCCCCTCACAAGTATGTAGTGATCTTATTTATCTTGTTTGATCATTCATTGTTTTAAACTCACATTATCTCGGAACAGAATAGTTACCCCTGTTTCTGAGTTCTTAAAGCATGGAGCATTTTTTTTTTTTTAATAAACATTGACTTTCCTATTGAGTGCATGAATTTTCTACTGAGTTAAATGAGTTTCTTGTACACAGTATACTGCTGTAATTTGTTTTCTGACCCAGGTGTTAGTCTATTTCTTTTAATTGATGAACTGAGGCTATTTACACCGGTGGCCGTAACTTATATGCATTGATTTATCTTTGTAATGTTATTTCTTTGTGTTGGTTCCCCACTTTTTCCCTATGCTTAATTTCTTGCCCCTTTCTGTGGTTTATTTCTGTTATTCATGAAACTGTGATAATTTTTATCCCTTTCTAGAAATTCTTTCAGTAATCCTTGTAGGGTAGATTTGGCACTTAAAAATTCCTTTATTTGTTCCTTTTCATGCAAGTATTTTACTTCATTAATTTACTGAAATAGTTTGGCAGAGTAAATCAAGCTGGGTCAAAGCTGTTCTCTTCTAGAATTAGAAATAGAAGAATTAGAAATAGCCCTTCTTGACTTGATGATTTGTGCTGAGAAATATGCTATGATTTTATTGGGCTTTCTTTTCTTTAGATCTGTTTCTTTTCTCTAATAGCTTTTACTACGTTCTTCTTGTGCTCAATTTGTTGGATCTTGTTTTTTATATGTTTGGGTATGGATTTATTTTGATTGATATTAATTGGAGTTCTATATGTCTTATTTATGTGTATGTCAGATTTTTCCCCATTCTTGGTAAACTTTCTGCTATTACTTTTGCAGATCATCTCTTTACGTCATTGTCTTTGACTCATTCTTTCTCATTGACATCTATCAATATTATCCCAGTTCATCTTTGAACCATCTTGTAGCTGTTAAATTATTATTTTCTTGTTCCAATTCTTATTTTTTCTGGTAGAACTGGGGATTGAACTCAGGCCCTTGCACTTGCCAGGGAAGCACTTATTCCATTCCATCCCATTTTTTTTCCATTTATTTTTATTTTATTGAAATACAAATGTCAACCAGACAGTTTCAAAACACCATAACCATACAGAGTCGATGAAATAATACATTGCAAACTGTTTTCATAACGTTTTGGTATTGTACAAGGTGCATACATGGTATTATATTTACAGGTTTTTATGTAGCTGAATTATATCAAAGATTCAATACTTATTTACCTAGTGGATGACCATAGCACTAAAAGCCGATATAATATCCTGTCCAACCACCAATAGTGCAAATCTTGCCTCTCATAGAATTATGTAGAAGCACAGCGTTATCTATCCCAACTGTACTGTCTATACACACACAGGATGATTTTTTCTTTCTACAACCCTTCCTTTGTCTACACCTGTCAAAAGTGGGCACTCCGTTGACATTCAACTACCTTAGGTGCTTGAACTCGACACCACAATCCAACACAGTCCAGCACTCTGCAACCATAGGGAGTTATTCAAAGAAATTGTCGACCATATCCATTTACAGCTCAGCTTAATATTATGGGCTCACGATGTATACTTCATTTTTATACTTTCATACATTTCTGCTGGATGGTTAAGACCTAGGTAGATCAAAACTTATATACCAACACATGAACTTTATATTTCCTATGTGGTCATTGAAGTCTTCTCAGGGTTTATCTTGTAGTCCTGTACATTATTCTGTAGTTCCTTTGTCTGTGTCATCCATGTGGATGAGTCACGGTCAATGCTTGACCAGAATGCTCTCTGTGAGAGCCTGAGAAAAAGATTTCTCTTCATGTGACTCTCCCCAGGCACACTTTAGAACTTCAATCTCTTTCCTCTGTGGCTCCACAATCTCCTTGCTCAGAAAATTTGGAGCTCACCTGAGTCCCATGATATTGCAGTACAGGTTCTCCTATGCCCTGAGTCTTCACTGACCTTGAAAGGCTAGGGCCAAAATGTTGGCTGGCCTTGTGGCTCTTCTATTTCTCCAACTCTGACTTGTGAACTTAGGTTGTTAACCATCCAGAAGAAAAGCTGATTAGTATCGTGCAGCTTATGCCATTCACTTTGCCTTATCTGACTCAATTGATTTTACTTGTTGTACATTTCCTTTTGTATTTCTGCTTTTCGCTTGTTATACTAGGGAGACTATACGATATTTACATATGTGTGTCTGGTTTATTTCACTTATGAGTATATGTTCAAGTGGCATCCACTTCAGTAAAAATGCTTCAAACTTATCATTCTTAATAGCTGAGTAATACTCCATTATATAGAAATACCACATCTTTTTCAACCATTCCTCATGTGATGGACATCTTGGTTGTTTCCAA
>PVKA01045166.1:0-15711 GCA_004027165.1 Ctenomys sociabilis
CCTCCCTCCCTTCCTCCCTCCCTTCCTTCCTTCCTTCCTTCCTTCCTTCCTTCCTTCCTTCCTTTCTCTCTCTTCTTTGTTCCCTCCTCCTCCTCCTTCTTCTTGTTCTTCCTCCTCCTTCTCTTCCTCTTCCTCTTCTTCATTGGTTTTTGAGAAGGCGGAGGCCCCGGCGAGCTTCCTCTCTTTTCTCCACAGCTGTGGGCATCCGACAGCTCTGCATCATCTCTGGAGTGGTCGTCTTTTCTCCACAGGTTGGACCTTTGTCCGAAATGACTTCAGCATGCTTGTGGCGTCTACTTCTCTAGTCCACTCTAGCGCCACACAATCTTGCTCTCTGTGGCTGAGAAATGTCATAACGAGCTAGCCTAATTCCTCCACCTTCACAATGAACTTTAGAGTAACCTTACACTAAACATATAAAATTCTTGCTAGACTTTTGATGAGCCAGGTATTAAAATTCTACATCAACTAGAAGAACACTGACATCTTTAATATGTCAAATCCTCCTATCCATGAACGTGGTCCACCTTTCCAACTTTTCATGCAATCCCAGATCTCTTTTACCAAGAATTAATAGCTTTCAGAATACAAACTCTCAGTATTTCATCTTCTTTATTTACACCTAAATATTTCATTACTGAGTGCTTGTAGATGACATTTGCTATGGTTTGGGTCTTGAATTTTCCCCAAAGACCAGTCTGTTGAAAGCTAGGTCACCAGCCTGTGGTGGTGCCACTGGGCGTACAGAGTTGGGGCCTCGTGGGAGGAAGTGAGGCCACTGGGGGCGTGGCCTTGAAGAGAACACCCCCTCCTCATTCCAGTCTGCCCCCTGCTCTCCAGGACGAGCCGCGTCCTCCCCCAGGGGCTCCTGCCATGACACACTGCCACCACAGCCCAGCCCAGCAGGGCCATGGACTGAAACCCCTCCCAAATAGACCTTTCCATTTTATCCCCAGCGTTCGTTTCAGTGGCAGAACGCTGATGAACATGGCTTTTTTCATTTCATTGTCCACATATTCACTGGTGGTAGGAATACAGTTGATTTTGTACATTCATCTTATACTCCTCCACTTTCCTAAACTCACGTTTAAGTTCCATGTTATTATAAACTGCGTGGCTTTTCCACAGAGATAATTATAACTCATGGCCACCAGGGGTATTTCGCCTTGCTTTTCTGTCGCCTTTCTCTGCCGCTGCTTGCCGTCCTGCACGGTTAGAGCTGCACGGTTAGAGCTGCCGCTGCAAGGCCGAGCAAGAGTGACAGGACAGGCTCCTTCCTGCTCCTGCTAATCCGAGAAATACTTCAGATTCGCACTGCCAGCATCACGCTGGAGCTCACAGCTACCCCGACAAAGTTGAGACGATCGGCCTCCACCCCCTCCTGCTGAGAATTGTAGATATAGCGTGTTACATTAGGCGTCTTCTACAGCACTGATTAGACTTTTTTCTTCAGCGTTTGAATAGGAGGGGTCCCACCGACAACACTCAAATGTTGAACCATCCTTGCATTCACAGAATAAACTCTACTGCGCCATGATGCATGCTTCTTTTTATATATTACTGCATCATATGTACTCATGCTCTGTTAAGAATTTCTTGCCTATTTTCCATGAACAATATTGGTCTACATTTTTTCTTTGTGTTTGTTTGGCTTTGATATCAAAGTAATACCAGCTGAATAAAATGAACTGAAAGCATTAAATTTTTAATAGCGCTTTCCTGGTGCCAGGCTTTCCCCAGGGGACCTTCTCTTCCTCTGGCCTTAACTCTTCATGAAGACCAGGAATTGCAAGAAATAATGCTGATCCCTGCGTAGCCCTGATGTCGTGGCGTGGCCCTGAGTAGCCTCACACTCGGGCCTGGGTCCAGCTGTCCTCCTTGCCTGTCTTATAAAGGCTGAAAAGCAGCTAGCAGAATCCAAGCATCTGCTGGAGGAGGCCGCAGCGCTGTTCGGCCGGAAGGTGCTCGATCTGCTATTCTGTCACCGGTGTTCCACAAGTTTACACTTAGGAGACTTACAGGGAACCTCTGCTCTGCTTAGCAAAGTCAGCACATGCAAAATGCCTGAAGTCAGATCAGCGTAAAAACACCACCTCAGAACCCAGACCTTTTGCTGTCTCATGTGGAGCTCCAAATTATGGAGCTGTCCCCCAATACAAAGCTGTCCCCATCCACCAGGAAGGATGGCCTCAGAGACTCCCTGGACCACAGCTCAGCTGTCACGTCCCAAACCCTGGACACATTTCTCACACACAAGTCTCCTTTGCAGGTCAAGCTCTCTTGCACGGAAGCTGAGCCTGCACACAGTGCAACCCCTCCTGCACACCCCTGCAGCCTCGACCCCCACCACAGCCCCAGGTGAAGCAGCCCAGTCAGGGAAGCCAACAGATGGGCCACTTCTTAGGCACAGTTGCAGTGTCCATGAGCTGCTGGTCACTTGGTGACTGATCCCAGGATGCACACTGGCCCTAGCTCCCCTCACACCCCTCATCCTAGCCTGCCACATGTACACACACACACACACACACTCACAGATGATGTTCCCAGAATTTCATTCCAACCAGGCATCACTCCCTCCCCCTGCTCTCTTCCGTCCTCTGTCCTCTCCTCAGCTGCTCCTCCTCTTCCCCTCCTTTCTGCCTCTTTCCTTCCTCCACTCCACCCTCCATCCCCTCCCCTCCCCTCTTCTCTCTCCCTGTGCTGCTTCTTCCTCCCTTCTCCCCCTCCTTCTCCTTCCTCGGCAGCCCTCCCACTTGTACTCCTCCAAGTGGAGATCTCTGAGCACTCTCAAAAGGCCACAAGTACGCAGGAGAGGACAGGAGCAGCTCTGCAGCCTGTGGCTCGGGGGCAGCCTGGGCCCCAGGCCTCCCTCACTGTGCAGCCACCCCTTTGGGGCAACAGCCAGAAATGTCTTCTCCCCGGGAGTCAGTGCTCCCCTGCATGGCTAAGCACCCTCTGCCTCCCCTGACAAGCAGACGGACTGCGGGTCCCCGGACCATGACTGTCATTACAAACTGAAGCAGTGGTGCCCAGTGGCGTGAAGGCCCTGCTGGCCCTACTGGCCCTACTGGCCCCGCTGTCTCCCTTGCCAAACCACAGGCCCTGTAAGGAGCACCACCCACCCCACCTCCAGGCTGCTCTGGCCCTGGCACGGCCCTCAGTAGATGTCCCCTATGTGTGAAGACAGCCCCTGCGCAAATCTGAAGCACACTGAAACAGCCATGCAGATGGAGATGCTGAGTTTCTATGGGAAATGTCCACATGAGGACCACTAGTTCCGGGTGAGGGACACTTGGAAATGTGGGTGGTGCTCCAGGAAAAGTTGTGCGCCTGACTTCAGAGACTCAGTGAAGAGCAACAGCACAGCACTACCCCCTCGTATTATTTTATGCTGATTCACGTTGAGATGATATTTTGAAGAGAGTTGGTTAAATCAAACATCTGAAACTTACTTCCATTTCTTAATGTGGCTACTGGAGATTTCAAAAACACATGGTGGCTCTGACTCTGCACCTACTGGCCAGAGCCGCCCTGCCAGGGAGAGGGCCTTTCCTCATCCTGCACATCGTCCTGCTTTCCTGGACCACAAAGCCCGTGAAGGCAGAAACCCCCTTGTGTGCGGGTCTGTCCCTGCAGGGTCTGTGGCCAGGTGTCCCCTGGGTGCCACGGGCAGAGGGGGAGTGAGAGCCTGGAGGAAGCTCCTGAGCTCCAGGAAACAGAGGAGGCAGCCGCACTGCACCGAGCACGGTGCTGACCACTACACTCGGGACAGGAGCAGAGGCGTCTCCAGGGCGCACTTGTGAGCACCAGTGATTGTTGCCGCTCAACCACCGCCCTTCCCAACCCAGAGGCGCAGTCTCTGGCCTCGTCTGTCAGCACCTCTGTTGCCGGGATACAGTGCTTGGTGTGCACAGCTTAGGGCAGGAGGAACTTAGCTCGGCTCACGGGTTCAGGGGTGCAGTGCATGGTCGGAAAGGCAGGAGCCTCACAGCAGGAGGTCATGAAGGAGCAGAGCTCCCAAGCTCACAATGGCCGGGAGGCAAGCAAGGAGCAGTGCCACAGCAGGACCCAAAGCCACGCCTCTGGGATTTGCAGACACACCCAGAAAGGTGCTGCCCTGAGCCCTTAACCCTTTCTTACCCAAGGAAGTTGACTTGTCAGGATTGACAGTCACACCTGACTACCTCCCTTGTGGCCAACTAAATTGTTGGCCAGACCTTTCTTCCACGAGGCCTCCCTTGTTGGCAACAGCAAGGGGAGGCATCTGCCCAGCAGGAAAACTAGGGCACCTGGCTTTCCCACCACAGGGTCTACCTGTCCTGCCCTGCAGGGCCTCCCCGCCCCCTGCCAGGTGGGGCCACTTGTGTGCTGCGTATCTGCACCCACCCTGGTAAAAGCTGGATCTGTTGCTTATGCTAAACAAATAATGACTAAAGAGCTGGGCAGGACTATCTCCCTGCGCATGTCTGCACCAAGCAGTAATGAAGTCCTGGAGCCAGAGAGGGCAGCGCTAACGGAGCCGTAACGCCGGCACACCGCTGAAAAAAGCCTTATCTGTGTCAGCGGCACAGTGAAGCCCAAGGCTGGAAATTTTTTCCTGGATTTCAGTGCAGCGTCAGGAAGAAGCAGGTACCAAAGCAGGTACCAAAGCAGGACTCGACCACCTGGGCACCATCCACAGGGACACAGGTGTTCACCACAGATACCTCCCAGATGCTGGCCATACACCAGCACTCAGGGAGAAGGGGAAGAGAATGAGGTCAGACCCTTCCTCAGGCTCTCTCAGGCCACATGTCCTGGGCAACTTCCCAGCACAGGCAGGAGGCTCAAAGACCTGCACAGTCCCCGTGGACACGCCCCACATCTCAGCTACTGGGCACAAGTTCCTGCCTCTCCTGGGGTCAGGCCCAGGCAGTGTGACATCTCAGAAGGGCAGGTAGCAAATGCCATGGGCCAGTGGGGTCACCAGACCACTGCACACTACAAGGGCCCCAGCCATGCCAGCCTCCTGCATCCATTGCCAGAACAGTGCTTGTTGGGCTCCTGGGCCTCGTGGAAGAAAGGTCTGGGCACAGAAATGGAGCAGCGCCCTCTGCGTAGAACACACGCTGGACACAGGCACAGAGGCCAACCCGAGGCCCTCCCCAAGCCGTCGGCTCAGGCCACCCTGTCCCTCGCAAGCACACAACTTGAATCCACTGTGCAGCCTGCACTCCCCAGCCATGCTGCAAATGTTTACTGACTCTCAGGGTGCTGCAGACAAGCAGTGGGCTTCCAGCTTCTGCTGTCTGTGTCAAGCTCTTCACAGAGAGGCACACGGTTGACCGGCCTCTGCAGCCTCTCCTGTGTACCCGCATACCCCTGTTCACTCAGGCCAAGCACCATCAGGCTGCTGTTCTGTCCCCTGCAGCAGAAGGGGTTGCATCCTTACCTCCATCCTAAGTGGGCTTGGACTGGAATAGGACAGCCCCCTACTGCCCTGGACAGAACAGCGCTGGGGCATGGCACACTGCTCTCCATCGAGTGACCAGCCCTGACCCCAGTGCCCTGAGGATAGAGGGTGGGAGAAGAGGAGCAGCCCCTCCCGCAGCAAGGGAGGGCACAGCAGCCTGACGGTGCTCAGCCCAAGTGAACTGGGGCATGCAGGTGCGTAGCAGTGGCCCTCCAGCTCTGGCCTGGCACACTTGGCCCAAGCCTGCTAGTCCAGGAAGATTAACTCAGAGTTAAGCTGAGTTATGTAACCACCACTCCCCGCTCATGGCTTCCTCGTGAGTCACCAGCCCCGCTGAATTCCTGGAAGGGGTTTTGGAGGAGGGAGGAGTGGGGTCTCAGCACCCATCTGCCTGCACTGGCCCCAGAAAGCCCCTACCGCTCCCTGTTGCATCTGGCTGGTACGAGGCAGAAGAAACCCCCTCCAGACAGACTTCAACTGTGCAAATCTAGATCAAGGATATATTTGGCTTTCCAAGCCGATCTTTACATCAACTTGGTCTCTACTGACTTGTAACCCTTTGAAGCAAACTTGGCAGCTCCATATTTAAGACAGATGACTCCAGCATAACCCGAGGGGAGGGGCGCTGGCTTGGGAGGCTCCCGGGCTGGGCTTCAGAGCTCACCTATCTCATGATGACCTGTGGGCAGCTTGCAGCACTCTCCAGGGCTCCTGGAGTTCCCATAGAAAGTGCAGGTAAACACAGGAAAAGGGAGCACATGGAGGCTCACCCGGAACATAGCTCATGTGGGTTAGGGTCTAGGGAGCTGGGGCTGGGAGCTGGGGTCCAGATGGGGTACAACTGTTCCCCCAGCAATCCCGCCAGGAGGCGCAGGTGCGTGCAGAGAGAAGCAAGCTGTCGCCTCTCCAGGGACCCCAGACAAACATCTCCAGGAGGCATGGAGCTGTCTCAGCATGTGAGCTGCCCTCTCCAGGGCATGGATAAAGGGAAGCAGGTGATCAGATAAATAAACAGCAGTGACAGGCAGCAGTGCCCACCCCCCCAGATGGCAGGGCCTATGCACGGTGAGCCCAGAGCTGGGGTGTGCACCAGTGTTGCTGAAAGGGCTGAGCTGCCTTCTACATCTGCAATTTATGCAAGCAGTGTTGTGCCTGATGGGTATCGCGGCCGCTGACACTCGATGGACTCCAGTTGCAATCAATTTAGGAGCAGCAGCTGGAAATCAGTGCAAGCCAGGATTCAGCGGGAGTGTGGCGTTTGTGGACAGAGTGTTTGACTTCATCCCCAAAACCTGGCTGCGCAGCCCTAGCTGCGAGAGCCCTTTGCTGCTGGGGGCAGAGGCAACCACCCCCTGGATCCCCTCGTGAGAACCAGACGTGGCAGGGTCTGGGCCACCTCGAGGGCTTCAGAAACTGTGACTTATGTCACATGCAGGGCCTCCCACATGGAAGGGGCCCAGGAACGTCATGACAGGAAGACAGACTGGCTGACCCAAGGGACACAACCTGGCCGTGAGCCTGCAGCCATCTGCTGGGTCTCCACGCAGAGCGCAGCATAGCAGGGGCTGTGATGAATGCCCAAGCCCCTACCAGGCTGCAGCCCTGGAGGCCACCAGCAACCGGGCTTGGACCGGGCTGCCTGCTGAGTAAGCAGGCCCCGGAGCTGCCCAGGATACTTCAGCACAGCTGGCTGGGCCCCTGATCCTCTTCAAGGACTACCTCCTCGGAGCTAAAGGAAGTAGCTTTGGAGGTTTGATACAAATACCACCACCAAAAAAAAAAAAGACATGAAAGCAGATCGATCAGACTCCATCTGTTTCTCCCAAAGTCCAGGCTCCATGTACAGCTCATTTCCAACCCAGAAGCAAAGAGCCCGGCACAGGCTGCTCTGGGAGTGGAGAACAAGCCCCACCTCCCCCGGGCCACAGGGCCTTCTGGCACCTGAGCTGTAGGCACAGCACCCACCTGTCTTCGCCAGGCCCCAGGCTGGGCAGTAAGCAGCCGATGGGTCTCCCTAGTGGGCAAGGGCCATCTGGAAAGAAAGAGCGTATCCTTGGGGCTCGAGCAGACAGACCCAGAGCTCAGCCCCAGTGCAGGGGTGACCTGCACCCACCCAGACCTCTGTGCCTCCTCCCCTGCTGGCCAAGAGGCATGGCCATCAGACCAGCCCTCACCCCTCAGGCTCCTAAGTAGGTGACCGCTGGCTTCACGGGCACATTTACAGAAAAGCTGCACCAACATCCGAGGGGGAGAAAACAAAAGGTCAAACTTCAAAATCACCAGCAGAACTATTTCTAAAGGGAAAATCCCAAAGAGGCCTTCCAGGGGGCTGTGAGAGGAAGACGCCCAAGAATCTGGAGCAGGATTTTGAAGAGAAGCGCCCTTTGTGATCTCGGCTCGACTTTTCCCTTATCAAAATGTACTAATCTTTCAATCTAGCAACTTAGCAACGAGAAATAAAAATGTCTGTACAAATAAGTTGCCATGGGCAGCCAAGTGCCAGACAGCAGCTTGGGGAAGCTGGCCTCGCGCCGAAGGAAGGGGTGGGGACCACTCCCCAGGCTCTCAGGTGTGTCAGAGACCTGGGACGACCAAGGCAGAAGAGCAGACAGCAGGCCGCCGGCACCTGGGCCGGGTCCTCCCGGCGAAGCGGTCATTCCTCGCAGCACCGCACAGCCTAACCTTATCAAGCCCAAGCACACGAATCGATTCAGGCTCAGCCATCACCCAACAAGATCAGCTTCTTGATTAACCTTTTAAAGCCCACAGCGGCAAACAGGTCCAGGCACCCCGGGAAGGAACGGCATTAATAACATCTGACAATTGTCCCTAGATGTGTTAAACAGCATTTAGCCCTGGGTGCCAAATCGTCTCATAAATCAAGGGTAGCTACAAAACACTCGGCACTTCAACCCCCTTCTGATTTCTCAAAATCAGATCGTGTACTCGGCCCCCCTCGCCGCGCCCCACTCCCCCAGCTCCACGCGGGTGGGGGCGGCACAGCCAGCCTGCTCTGGCACCTGCGACCCCTTTCAGCCAAGGCGGGAGCGCAGCGCCGCCCAGTGGACAGACGTGAGAAGGCAAACAGGCTCTCCGCCTCCACCTCTGTCCTCCGGTTCCGGGTGCCACCAAGCCCAGACCCAAGTGCCGGCTAGCCGAGTCCACTGGCATGAGGGCGACAGCTAGGAGGCAGTCTGCTCCGCAAACGGGGGCAACTGTGCCCTGGGGGACCCTGGGGAGGCCAAGGAGGCAGAGGCTAGAGGAGCAGAGGGCCTAGGAGGTGGGCAAAGTTTGCGGAGAAGGGTCTTTCTGAACACCATGGGCGCTGGGCTCGACCCTGGCTCCAGCTGGCCCTGGACTCAGGGACACAGACCAGCCCGCGCCTGTGTGCGTGCGTGTGTGTGTGTGTGTGTGTGTGTGTGTGTGTGTGGTAGAGAGGGGTGCCTGCCGGTGCTTACCGAGAGCCCAGGCTCTACAGCCCCAGCTGCCCGCCAGCTGTGCGAGACCGTCGGAGCCGGAGGTCACCTAAAACAGCTGGATCGGCAGCTGGGAGCTGTGACGCTACAGCTCAACCCGAGCCCAGGAAGAGAAAGAGAAAGGGCGGGCGGGGCGCTGTCTGGGCTCCTCCAACTCCGCCTGCAACGCTCTCGCTGGGAAGCAGGAGCTCCGGTTCGCCCCTCCAGACTCGGCCCCCGCTCCCGCCGCGCCCCAGAGCCTGCACCTCGCCCGAGCTCCGGAAAGGAGGCGCGCCGGGGCGGCCGGCCAGGACACTGCGCTGCTGGCGCCTGGGGCTGCGGGCGCGCCGGGCCAGTTCGTTGCCGGCTGCTGGGGCGAGCGCCCTGCCCAATGTCCCGGGTACTCAGAGACCCAGAGGACCGGCTGCTCCCTGCGGGAACGCGGGGTTCGGGGACCCAGACGGCGATCTCCACCGGCCCTCTGGGCAGTGCTGGCCGCGATCGGAGAGCGGGGGCGGGGGTCCTTGGATTCGCAACACTAAGGAAAGCGCCGCTCCAGTCCTGCCCGACACCCACGCACCCAGGCGCACCCTGTCGCCGGCCAGGTCGCTCACCTGAGTCCTAAAAGCTGTTGAATCCACATGATCACGTTTCGGGGAGCGGAGCCTCAGACCTCGCTCGCCCCGGCCATCTGCGCGGCGCCCGCGCCCGCTCGCTCCCGTCCCGCGGCGCCGGTCTCCGCTCTCGGTCCGCGCCGCCCGCCGCCCGCCGGCCGCGGGGCGCACAGCGATCAGAGCGCGGCCGCGCGGGGCTCCATGCCGGCCGGCGCGCCGCCGCCTAGGGGCGCACGGCTCAGGCGGGCCGGCCCGCGGGGGCGCACATCCTCTGCCGGGCAGGGGCGCCGGGCCCCTCCGGGGACGGCGGCGAGGGCAGCGGCAAAGCGGGCGCGCTCCGGGGTGGCGGGCACAGCGGAGTCCAGGAAGGCGCGGATCCTTTCCGGGACGCCAGGCACCGAGGCTGACGCGGGGCGAAAATCGCGGCGCGGCGTAGCTCTCGCCTCCGGTCCCGAGCCCCTCGCCGAGGGCTTGGCGGTGTCCGGAGTCTGCACGACTGCCGCGTGGCTGGCCGCGGTCCTCTCCACGCTCCGCCCGGCCCGGGGCTCTGTCCGGGCTCTGCCGCGGGTCAGCACCGCTCAAGTTACCGGGAGCTCCGTCTGAGTGCGCGTTCTGCAGACGGCCGGGCCGGGGCCGGCGGGAGGCGGGCGAGGCGAGCGCGCGGGGCGAGGCGAGCGCGCGGGGCGAGGGCGCGAGGAGCGCGGGGCGTGGGAACGAGCGGCGGCGGCGCCGCGCGGAGGAGGCGCGCGGGGATCCCGGGGCCCCGCCGCCCGCGCCCACCGCACCCTCCGCAGAGCCGCCCGCGCTGCTCGCTCGGCCGCCTCCCTCTGCGCGTCTGCCGCTCCGCGCGCTCGCCCCCGCTCCCGAGCGGGTCCCAACTCCGCCCGCCGCCCGCCCGGCTCACGTCACCCGCCTTCCCCGCCCCTCGAAAAGGAGCCTGAGCCGTGACCGGCCCCGGCTTCCACCTCGTGGTGACCCGGCCCTCTGCGGGGGGGGGGGGGGGGGCGGCTGCGCCCAGCCTGGCAGAGCCAGAGGCGGGGGCCTTGCCGCCCCCTTCCCCATCCCCGGCCTCGTCTGGTCCCCACCTTAGGAAAGGCTCGGGAGAGGCCTCAGGCTCCGATTGGACCGCCGGGCGCCGCCGGATGGTGTTGCCACGGTAACCGGATGGCATGCGAAGCAGTTAGGGTTCCGACCCGGTTACTCCTGCGCCCAGCGGACCGGGAGAGCGGGTGTGGGGAGGGGGCGCCCCGAGGGAGGACTCGCGGCGCTCTTGGAGCGGGGGTTGCACGAAAAGTTTCCTCCCTCGGGAACTGCACGAAGAAAGGACAGCAGGGCGCAGCAGCCGAAGGAACCTACTGGGCCGCTGCCCGGCCTCCTTCGGCTCTACCTGCCCTGCCCCGGGGGAGGAAACGCCACGTTTCTGAATGGGGCTTCAGCGCTTCTGTCTGATTACACAGCACCCCTGGGTTGCGCGCCCAGCCCGTCACGGCTTCTGCCTAGCCAGCCCCAGCTCCAAAGTCCCCGCCGCCCGCGCCCCTGGGTTAGCTGTTTGTCAGAGCTTGAATAAAAAGACAGCCACTGTGTCACTGAATAAAGTGACAGAGGCAGGGCCTTCCACTCAAGGCCAGGACCACCGGCTTGTCCAGCACTGTCTGGACAAAGCCGTGCGTCCGAGCCGGCCCCGCTGCGCAGGGCCACCGCAGGAGCGCCAGGAATCACCCTTCAGCCTCCAGGTTAGGCGCGGGCACTGGATGGGGCAGGCGAGGGGCCTCTGGACTCTGGGACTCAGGTGGCCTCGGGCAGAGAGGGCAGCTGCTGCTGAACGGAGCAGAGGCAGACCGGCGTGGCTTGGGACCGGTCCTGGGGTCAAGACTTTCACCTCCTCCGGGCCGCAGGAGCAGGGGCACCCGCTTCTCTACCAAGGTCCGGGAAGTGGCAGAAGGCTCAGCCCGGGCGGAGCAAGTGCCACCTGCACAACGCCCCAGTCCCCTCTTTTGTGAGGTGGGTTTCCCTCCACACAGACGTTGCTTTGACCCCTGAATGCGAGGGCCCTGTGCTGGCCGTGTGACGGAAGGACTAGGGGTCAGGAGCCCGACGACACGCTGGATGAATCAGTACCTCGCCTCGCAGGGCCACCCCTGGGTCCTCCCTCTGGAGCCCTCCTCGTACTGAAGGGGCTGGGGGAGCCAATTCTCTGGAAGCCTTGGAAGAGCAAGCTGGACTCCGGGTCTCTGGCAATGAGGTGGTTTCCGCACTGCTGCCACCTGGTGGGGAGAAGTGGGGCTGCTCACGGGAGGCTGCGCGGAGTCTGGGCACTGCTGGCAGGGCCCAGAGGCCTGGAGGGGGAGGGGCTGGCCTGTCTGTCCTAGGGATCCCCCCCCCCTTGCAACCTGCTGACCTCTTTAGTCACATGGCGACTTTAAAAGCACAGGCTCATCAGAAACCAATTACAATGAAATGCGTGATTTAAAGGCCCGTGGACAGGCTGGGTGCAGCTCAGAGGTGGAGTGTGTGCCATGCTTGATGTTCGGGGGTCGAGCTCCTGGAGGCCCCCCAAAGGTGAGTGAGACAAGCTTGTGACATATCAATACATGTTCTCCTCACAACACATTGAAAAAGCGTTTGGTAGGTCCCCAGATGCCACTATTTTGGGGCCATGTAGTTTAACACGGTATGGCGAGACATCTGCACCCCAGAAGGCTGAGGATCAGCCAGGACAGGTCCTGCCCTACCACCTGGTCTCCTTCTGACGCTTAAGCTCTGAGGGTCTAGCAAAAATAAAGATGGCGTTGCCAGCCCCTGCAAGTTTAAAGACCCTGCAGCGTCACACGCGTGCTCTGGGAGCCTCTGGGACAGGAGTATGTGCGGGGAAGGGTTTTCTGAGAACAAAGGCAGGAACCAGGAGAGGCTTGGGTCACAAGTGGAGGCCAAAGCCTGGGCCTCCGAGCTTTGAAGCCCGTCCCACCTGTGGGGAGGGCGCTGCCAGCCCTCGCACCCACACCAGCCTGATTTTCCCCCAGGGTGAATCTCACTCATCTCTCTCCAGAGAAAGTGCTGCCTATTGCTTCCATCTCTTTATGAAAACATTCTCATGTTTTACACAGCCATACCCTTCCGCATGCAGCTGACTGGTTTCTTCAAACTTGACGGCTGCCGGGGGTCTGACCAGTGAGCTGTTCTCCCTCTGGAAATGAAGATGTGCCACCCACCCACCCACCCACCCACGCACGCACAGCAGACATGGTCACACGCAGGATAGGCATGCTTGCATCCACCCACGCATTCACACAGAGGAGCACACATGTGCACACACACACTTGTACACTGACATGCGTTCGCACGCATGCACAGATGATCACGCAGGTGCAGCCAGCACCCGTGGACGTGCGCGTGAGGGTCTGTGTGCAGCGCCGCCCTGGCCTGTTCCCTGTGCCCGGACAGCAGCACTGGACCCGGCTGCTGCAGGGCAGGCTGAGTCTCCTCCTGTCCTCAACAAAGGGGCTGGCAGCCCCGCAGGAGGTCCTCCTACCGCTCTCTGAGGCCATTTACCTAATGGCCTTCACAGACTTGACTATTTTTAAATCCCATCCAAAGCCAAATTGAGCTGCCTTGGCTCATTTTTCTCCCAAGGAGGTAAATGTGTCTTAAGCATGACATTTGATTAAGTAGCTAAGTTTGGGGTTTTAAATGGAAGGGAAATGCTGATTAAAACTGTTATAAGTCTCTTTAAGACTTTGGTTCACACTGGTGTCTTCTTGCCCTCCCGGCCCTGCTCGCTCCCCCCACCCAATGTCACCTGGCCCTCCTTCCCAGCGGAGGTTGGGCGCTGGGGCTTTGGAGCTCCTCCCCTGGTGGTCACAGTGCTCTCCAGCTGAGGCTCCACAGAGCTGGTGCGGGGCAGGGGCCAGACTTGGACGTGGAGGAGCTGAAGTTCCACCTGCACCGTGACCAGCAGGACTGCCAGCCCCAGCTCAGGCCTGCAGGAAAGGGCATGCCAAGCCCTGCCCCATAAAGCACACAGGTGCTCAGCAGGAAACAGTGATCTCCGGCCTCGAGGGCTGACCTCGTGCTGGAGCAGGGGGGAGTGAAAGGCCCCCACAGCAAGGCAGAGGGCCAGCTGCCGCCCAGAACAGGATCTGGCCAGGAGGCAAACTCATTTCAAGGCTTTCAGGAGCCTCGCTGATAGCTTTTGCTTCTCCCATTTAGATGAGAAAGGATGAAGAGAAAGAAGATTAATTTGCATTGCAAAATAAAGCAACAAGGTTTGAAAGCAGTTCCCGACCTTGCCTGCCTGTGAGGCTTGGGGGCCGAAGTTGGGGAGCAGAGGAACTAGTACCAGGGTGGGCCAGGGAGCTGGGGAGCCAGGTCCAGGCTGGGGAGGGCCACGCGCCTGGGCAAGTCCCCCACCTCCTCTGCTATGGCGAGCTGCAGTCCCAGGTCCCTGCCTTCAGATCCAGTTCGGTCTGCGCCTCCACACCTGCAGGGATTTTTTTAATTTTTTGTTTTATTTTATTGAAAAACAAATAGATGAGACAGTTTCAAATCAAATTAGTAGAACAGATTCAATAGTTAAAACAATGTATATTGTTTTTGTAGTGGTTTTTGTTGTACAAGGTGCCTACACAATATTCTATTTACAAACACTATTAGAGCAGATGCCTCCAATCAATGAATTAAAAGAATGTAGCTTATATACCTATCTTTTTTTAAAGCTGAATTATAGTACAGTTTCAATAACTGTACTTTTTACATTGTTATCTTCCTAGTGGTTATCCATAGTACTCTTCCTGCTTCCTGCAGGGTTTGATGAACCTGAAGTTGAGTCATCCTGGTGGAAGGATGACTTCCAGAGCACAGGGGATAGAGGAACAAGAGGAGCCAAGAGCAGCGACAGTAGGACCGTCCGGGAAGAGACCTGTGGAGAGACTTCCCTCCTCCCTTGTTTTCCAGAGGACTCTGGACCAAGGCAAGGGACACGAACAGGCGGGCAGCCCTCCCAGCTCCCTGGTGGGCTCCAGACAGACTGCTTGGACGTTGGTGGGTGGGGGAGCCAAGGCTCAGACACACAGAGTCCCAGCGCCCACTGTCCATCCTGACACTCCCCGTGTCTCACCTTTCACGTTCCCATTGCTGGGGGAGGGGAGTGTGCTCTCTTCTGGTGCCCAGGAAGTAAGATGCCTTGCTGAGAACATGCAGTGGTGAGCAGGGGCATGGGCACGAGGTCACCATGGGGCTACCAACAAGGTCCCAGGCTCAAAGATCCAGGAGGACAAGGAAGCCCTGACACCAGCCTTGACTCTACCCCATCAGCAAATCTCCTGAATCTGCTCGTCACCCACACCAGTCAGGGCAGGATGGACCGTGCTGTACCAGCCGGCACCCCAGGCTCTGAGGCTCCCCTTGGCAAGAGCAGTGTCCCACCCAACATCACAGCCATTGGCAGCAGGTCTCAGCCTTGCTCCATGGGGTCTTCATCCTGACCCAGCCTGCAGGAGCAGCTCTAGCCTTGGGCACCCCTCACCCCATCACCCAGGAAAGGGCAAGGAGTCATGGGGACTCTATACCACAGGGCTGGGGGCTTCCTTTGAGAAAGACATATGCCACTTCTGCTTGGTGTCTTGGAGGTCATGGGTTAGCAGTGGAATAGGGCCAGGCTGATGCCATGCAGTGAGGAAGCATAAAGCCACCAAAGAGGGAGAGATGGCACTGTGGACACTCACGCAGCCATCCACCCCTGCCAGAGCCAGCAGCGCAAGAAGGTCAGAGCTAGTTTTGTCCGAGCCTCAAGACTTAAAAGAATCTGTGTATGAGGAAGCCTGCTCCTGCACGTTTTCCTTCACTTCCAGATGGCCACAGCCTCTGGGAGGATTTGGAATGCGCGACACTGGATCTGGACGCGACACTGGCCGTGCCCGGGCAGGGTTTCTCTGGAGCAACAGACCGGCAGGGTGAGTGCTCAGCTTTAATTCTAGGTGGGGACAGAGCACCTCTTGGCTCAGAGCTTCTGCCTAAAGGCGGATACTTGAAGGGTGCGTAGAAATCATTATTAATGCCACCATTATCACAACCTTCATCCCCTCATGTCCACCATGTTGGCCATCCTCAACACCATCACCACCGTCACAGCCGCCACCATCACCCCACCGTTACCCCGCCGTCACCCCGCCGTCCCTCCGCCGTCACACCCCCG
>PVKA01045167.1:0-15691 GCA_004027165.1 Ctenomys sociabilis
AGAGAGAGAGAGAGAGAGAGAGAGAGAGAGAGAGAAAGAAAGAAAGAAAGAAAGAAAGAAAGAAAGAAAGAAAGAAAGAAAGAAAGAAAGAAAGAAAGAAAGAAAGAAAGACGGATGGCAGGAAGAAAGGACGGGTCAGAAGAAGGGAGAAAGTAAAGGAGGGAGAGGGAAGGAATGGGGGAAGGGAAAAGGAAGGAAAAATCACGAGGGCCTTCTAGTATGGCCTTTAACAGCAGATAGACCCTGGATATTACAGAACTGGAAGGGGTGATAAATGAATAATTAGAGCTCAGTCTAAGAGTTCAAAAGCATACTCAGAGCACCTGGGTTGGAGGGTGGGTTTCAGTAAAAGTCACTTTTAAAAAATCCCAGTTGTTGGGTCACACCCTTGATTCTGCTCCCCGCTTTCCTGGCTCCTCTCTCCCCTCTCTCTACTTCCTCCCATTTATGAAATCAGTAGAATGTGTAACATTCTCTAAAAGATTAATAGATTCTAGAGCTTAGTGCAGTGGACATTTAAATGCTTACTCTCTCTCACACAAGGCAGCACTCCTGACCTATCAGGCAGGATACCTGGGGGCTGCCAGGTGAATCACAGAGATAAATGCAGCCGTCACACACTAGGGCCCATGACAACATGCTGAATCTATAGACTGGAGAGCAGAGGGAGGAACAGAGGGAAGAGGTGCATTTTCAAGGTGACCCAACGATATCTTCTTCCATTTCTACTCAGCTGTGATGTCCCTTTTTTTGATTCCAAAGTGACAGAAAAGAATAATGGGGTTTCAGTAGTAGGTGGAGGAAGAGTACCAACAAATCTCCAGTAATTGTACTATTCAAAACTCACTATGAGTAAGTAATGTTAAGAACTCACCCAGTGTAAGACTGAATCAAATTTATGTTAGTTCCATTATCAAGTCTGCAACTTAGAATGAATCCCTTCACACTTTGGCACATTTTCACCTCTGAAAATGAGGTGGTTGGAAGACTTTCTGAAGATATCTTTCTGCTATAAATCAGTCTTCTAGGAGTCAGGAATCAGATCTTACCATTCCTCTATCCCCAGTACATGGCATAAATTAGTAGAAAAGGGAGCCCAGTAAAGTGCTTGTCGAGCAAATGATCAGTGACTAAATGAATAACTTAGGTAGAGTAGTAGAAAAATATGTCTAATATGATACCCAGAAAGCAAATCTCAAACCAATAGGCCACCAGTCTCAGAGTGAGATTTCAGAAGAGCTGAGAAAAATAGAGAGATGGCTGTGGGTGATGGTGAGCTCATGGCTGCTAAAGAAATTCAAGCATATGTTGGTGGCAGGTGTACAACTGAAGAAATGAATTGGTAATGGCATGAGGTGGCATATGCCTCAAATGCCAGCATTCTGGGAGACTGAGGCAGGAAGATCCTGAATTCAAGCTGAGCAGGACAAACTTAGCAACTCAGCCAGGTCCTGTCTCGAAATAACAAAGGTGTGAAGGAGAGGGAAAGTAGCTCAATGCAAAGGCCATGGGTTCAAACCTTGGTACCATGATCATACAAACACACACACACATGGATCAGTGGGTGGGTGGGTGTGACCTCTTGATCCCTTCCAATCAGCCTGAGGTCTCATTGCCAAGAACCTTTACTGTGTCTTATGAACACCTCAACTTACCCTCCTTACTCTCAATCCAAACCAGAAACACCAACTCCCCTGAGATCCTTGAAGTCTTCTTACATTTCTTTTTAAAAGTCGAAACAAAGTGCCCAGAAAGGGTGAGTTTGGAATAGCTGAGGGTCTCTCTAGCCTATCAACAAAGGTGCCACTTCCAGTGAGGCACCTTCCTGACCACAGCTGAGTGCCTCAGTCTGCACTGTCATAGCTGCAGCAATGGCTTGCTCCTTAGTGTGGCCTTGTACCTGAGTCTTAGACTCAAGCTAAGACTGGAACCCTTGACTAGAATGAGAAGATGGCAGAGAGTCCAGTATTGTGTACATTTGATGCAAAATCAATTGCATGAATTTGACAGTGAGCAAGAGGAAAGTAGTTGAGATAATGAGAGTGATTCGATCATACTTTCTACTAGGGATTTGGCCTAGGGTGAGCAATGGAAGATATATATATATATATATATATTCCTCCTGGTTTTCTCAGTGTTCAGGGTTGGGACTTGAATATATTTGCAAGAGCTGCATGTTTTTGTTTTTTATTTTAACAAAGCTATTATGTATTTTCTTCTTTATATTGTGGCTTCAGAGTACATGATGGTATCAGTGACAGACAGGAGGGTGCCGAACAAAGAATTCTGAAACATGGTGTAAGATGGGGCCAGACCACACCTGCGAGGAGAGTGGAGGGCTGCTCTTCTCCTGAAGACAGCACTGACCACGGGCATCCTGGGACTTGCAGACCGATTGGTCCTGCAACTGTGGGGTGGCAATAATAACAGAACTTCCTTGATGTCAGTGTATCAGAGGAGCCAAAGCTTACCAGAAATCGAGCCCCATCGATGTGGTACCTCATCACGGCCTTCTCACAGTCCCTGTAGTTCAGCTGCACAGAAAGGAGAGGTGCTGTGAGTCAAGCTCCTGCCATTGCAGTCCCTGCCCTGCCTGTCCCCAGAAGCCCAGCAACCTCTGCACTCTGGCTGGCCCAGCCCCTTTCGTTCTCTCCCTGCCTAGCAGAGGAACCTTGCCCTGATCCCAGTTTTCATTACTCATCACCTACGAGGACTGGTTATAATGGAGAAATTGCTCACTGTAAAGGCGTTTAGGCCGACCCCTCTAGAAAAGACACTGCCCTCAAGATCCGTGACAGGCTGGCCACAACCACCCTAGGAAAACAGAGAGGATCTGATGAAAGAAAAAATCACCCGTTCTCCCCCCAGTAAGGCAACCAGAGTGAGTTCTCTAGTGTGTTTCCCTCAGTCCTTTCTCTCATAGAGAATTTCTAAACATAATGAAGGTTATATTCAGTTTTGTCCTGACTTTTTTCCCTCTTAAATTGCCTAAAATGATAACATAAGAACTGCCTGGTGTTGTGCTAAACTTATTGTAATGGTCACAAAATTATTGAATCACTCTGTTATTACTGAACATTTAGTTTTGTTTACCAAATTCCTGTTCTAATAATGCTAATAAAAACTGCTAATTTTATAGAATGCTTTCTACATGGTAGGCACTGTTCCAAATTTTAAAATCAGTCTTAAGCACTTCAATCCTCATACATTGGAGATGACAAACGAGAGGCACAGGAAGTCCAATAACTCGTGTGAATCTTACAGGTGACAATTGGGAGTCTAGAGATTACTTTAAATATCTCTATCAGGAAAATACCTTTTGTCAACTAAGAAAATATAAGTACAGCTTAGCACACATACCATCCAGATCAAAATACAGAGCACCATGAATTTTCTTTTGCATGCTTTTTTCTTTCTATTTAAGAAAGTCAGGGGCTGGGGAGATAGCTCAGTGGGACAAATGCTTGCCTGGCAAGTGCAAAGTCCCAAGTTCAATCCCCAGTACCACTAAAAAAATAAATAAAAAGTCAGACAGGTATGATGCTATACAACTTTAATCCCAGCACTGCAGTGTGAAGGCTGAGGCAGGAAAATTACCATAGTTTGAGGTAGACCTGAGCTAGACAGTGAGTTCAAGTCTAGTACGAACTACATAGTAAGACCTTGTCCTAAAAAGAACAAAGAAAGAGAGAGTGATAAAAAAAGATGGAAAGATAGAAGGAAAGAAAGAAAGAAAGAAAGAAAGAAAGAAAGAAAGAAAGAAAGAAAGAAAGAAAGAAAGAAAGAAAGAAAGAAAGAAAGAAAGAAAAAAGAGGCGTTCTAAGTAAGGCTATCAGAATAGAGTTAGTTACAGGATCAACAGGGCTGAGCATTTTTAAGGTCTTGGTTAGTTTCCAAAATCAATGAACTATCATATGAAGTGCTCATTCCATCTTTCCTCAGGAGAATGTTTAAAATATCTCCAAGTTTGATGGCTATAATGTTTAAGGTTAAATATTTATTTTGACAATTACAGTTTTTCCTCATAAAAGTCGGCCTCACAATCTATAATAGACTTCTTTGGGCCAATATTAAAATGAAGCTCTAGTCTTACAGCCAACAAATGTGAAAAGTCAATACAATTGTTGTCACCTCTTGATGTGGAAGGACAATACAAATATCCTCAGAAGCTGATTCAGAGGACAGTATCCAAGGGGCCCTGGCAGCTCTTTGACCTGTGTGAACAAGGTATAAGTGGTTCTTGGAATAGTCAACCACTTTTAATTCATCATTTTCACTGTCATTGTTTTTAGATGAATTGTCAGTTTTGCAGAGTGCTGGCTTTGATCTAAATTGGCAGACATTCGTATAGACTGGAACCTTGATGTTTGATTCTGATGGAGTAAGATCTGAGCCTAAGGCCTAGAGTTTGAGTTTTTAATCAAACAGCCTAGGTAATTCCTATGAGTCTAAAGGTTTTGTATGTGCCAATCAAGGGCAGTTAGCTTACTTTGAGGATGGGGATGAGGTCCAGAGAGGGAAAAGGACAAGGAGACAGAGTAAGTTGAGGACCCAGGTAGGATTAGAGCACATGGCTGTAAGCTGGTGACTCTCTGCATCATCCCTGGCCTGTGATCCCTCTCTGTTCTGATAAGAACCCAACCTGTAGGTTCTGTTGTTCAACTGAGTTGTGTAATTCTGATCACCCTTGAAGATGAGACCTGCCCGTGCCTCTCTACCACCTCCAGGATTTCCTCCCTAGTCATCAATTCTTTTCTCCTTTCTTTATTGGGCTAGCATGCAATTTGACTCCATCTTGGCAGATTTCAGCTTTTTGCCCTAGCCTATGTAGTCTACATTTCAGAAAAGTACTCACAAATATATTCTAAGAGCCAATTGTTTAACAACCTTTGTATCCACAACAATAAAAGCTTAATTTATGAAGAAAAATAACAGAAATGAAATGCACAAAAGAGATTCTGTTACTTAAGAGAATCTGTGGACTGTGTTTCCACCTTGCCATACTGGCCTCAACAGCCTCACATTTCCTTCTATAAATTGAGGAAGAACAACTGTACCTGTAACTATCACAGATCTAAACAGATCCTAGGCTTGATTATGTGTCCTCAAGAGACTTTTCTACCCTCTCAGGTTTCAGCCTTCCATGAGAAAAACACCTTGAATTAGATGTCTGCTAAAGCTTTATGTTCATAATATCCTGTCCATAGCAATCTGGAATATCAGCTTCATTTGATGCCACCCTGAAGGAATGAGAGCGTCACAAGCTCAAACTTCTCTTGTAAGGCATCTTAGTCCTCAGCCAGGATTAAAGTCCTAACCAAGTCGTATGGCTTAGGATCTGCCCAAGCAGATGTGTGGTCTTCATCAGTATAGACCAGGCACAAGGGCACTTGACCACCTGCTCCAAACTTGTAAGGGAGAACAGCTTCTGACTCTACCTAGCTAAGCCTCTTCGCCTTTACAGGCCCTCTCAGTTCTCCAAGCTGGGTACTGGTGCTCATAACAGTTTTCTCGCCCACCTCCCAAGTTCATCATAATCCTCTAAAAGGAGTCTTGCTGATGTAAGAGCCAGAGGCACACTCCTTCATGGTCACGAGCAATGAGTGTCCAAATGCTGTATGCAAAACCATCCATGGCACCCCTATATTGATCCCTTTTAGTCTGTTTTTTCTCCTGCCCTCGGGACTCTATGTGTCTACTTTCTAGCAAGTAACCTAGACTAGCTATTGTACTCTACATCTCAGAATATGAACTTCAAAACCAGGAGTGTGGTTCAAATAGTCCTTCTATTGTATGAGGTCTCTGGGGGCTTTGTGCCATTTGACCCCCATGAGCTAATTTAATAGCTGAACAAATTGTACAATCCTGACCTCTTAGTACAGCAGGAATATTCAATAGGGCAATGCCTGTAGAACATTGAAATCAGACCCTTGCATGTAGTAGAGACACACTCATTTGAAAATTCCCTCCTAGCCTCTGTAGAATGCACTGCCAGAAAAATTCAGTGCTATATTGACAGTCACTCAACCAGCCAAAGCTGCCACAGCGGTCAGCGAACTCTCCTAGAGCTCTTTCACATCTCCCAAGTTCTATCTGGATTCCATCTTCAAACCTCTGCCCAGTCTGCTGAGGGTACCACCGGCCCAACCACTGAGACAAGAGCAAGGCTCACCTTCTTGAAATAGTCAGCAAGGCTGTCAGGGCTCCAGGCCAAGACCTCTGAGCGAAAGGGCACATTCTTCAGTGCCATGGCTGCTGTGCTGGCAGGAAGCTCACAAGCTGGGCACAGGCACCACACCCATGAAAGAGAAGAACCCCAAAACCAGACTTTGGAGGTGTGCTTGGCTCTTCCACTTCCCAGCTAGCCTCAGGAACACTTTTGTTGGAGCCAACGTCTTTCTACTCTAGCCAGATCCCAAAAAGCAACGGCTTCCTCTGCGAACAAATATGGTCTTTTCTCAGAAAACGACTCAGCTAGTTTCCTTTACCACTTCCTCTGCTGGGTTCTAAATAAGTAAACAAGGAAGCCCAGCACTGGGGACTTGAAATGCTGAGAAACAGGGTTGGTAATTCCCATCGGTCCCAGTCACCCCAGCCGAATAGGAGAGGCCGTTGCAAAGTCAGTCCAAGTGTATTTTCACGAAAATTCCCAGTGCCCATAGCTCTCAGCCACATTGCTGCTTGGCTGCTTTTTTGCAAATAAAGATCTCTTTTGACAGCTGACCTAACACGCAGACAGTTTGTCACATTAGTGAACCATGGGGAGGAAGGAACATGGCCTTTCAGTGCTTTCAATCATCTTTCTTTCTCAACCCTTCGTTTCTGCCAAAAGTTGGGGTGCCTTCAGCCGCCCTTTCCTGTGATGGTGAGTGAGCTCTCGGTGGGCAAGTGAGCCAGACCCTGCGAGCCAAACAAGCTGCCCGAGAGAGGCGATCTGGACTCCGTTTCTGCTGGGAATGCCTCCACACTGTACAATCTCAGGCAAGTGCTGAAAGCTAGATAATTCAGTTTCCATATTTATAAAGAGGAATTACACTTGTAATACTTGGATGCATTTAATTTGACATGCTTAAGTGGAAAATTATAGAGAAAAAAGCCCAACAATGGTATTAACAGGGTCAATATGCTACCTCATGTTTCCACCCTGTGTTTTATTTGCTAGTTTCCTCCACATATAGTATGAGCTATTTTTCTTTAATGTATTTAGTACAGGGTCTCACTACACAGATCGGACTCATAACGATCCTCCTGTTTTCAGCCTCCCAAGCACTCGGATTACAGGCGCAGGCCACCATGCCCAGCCTCAATTGCTGTATCCATGGATGCTGGGGGTGGTGCCGGCATGGCATGCCAGGGATCGAGCACCAGCACAGGCGCTTTAGTCCACTAAAGCTATTGATTCTAGCCAAAGAGCACCACATTTCCTGGAGATAGGAGATAGAAATCTATTTTCTTATCAGTCTCAGATTCTGTGCACATCTCATAGATTTACCACTATCAATTGCTGAATCTTTACCCAACTGCAAATGTACATGTGTAATATGGCAGCTTCTGAACTGGATAAAGTTAACTGCTTTATCCAATGTTCCATATAATATATATATATACACACACACACAAACACATACACACACACACACACACACACACACACACAGTCATTCACTCCAATGTTTGAGGAAAGAATTGGGCCTCACTACATGTTCTGAATGATGCTACACTGGCACCTGAGATAGTGCTCTCCAGAAGTTTTTCAAGGATAGCTCTGGCCATGCCTGGTTTCCATCTTATGTCCGATCTACAGAGATCACTGCAGTGTGTCTGCTCACTGCCAGCTGTGAGTTTAAGTGAGGCATCATACATTTTGTCCCAATAAGGTATACAATGGCCCATAGTAGAGAGCTTCTGTAGCCTCCCTGCAAAGATTGCTCTGAGCACCAATCAGGACAGCACAGGCCAAGTGCTCCCCATAGGATCCAGGACCAACGAACACTCAGTAACTGATCTTGCTCTATACAGCACAGCCTGCTGTTTTGAAGCTCCCCACTACTTCATTCTTCAAATCACCAACACAGAAGCCATTTGAAGTGAGAGGGAGAGAAATCATTCTCAAGTAGAATCATCAAGAAGACATCATTAACTTAACTGAGATTTAAACAGAGCCTTGAAGGACGGAGGATGCAGGAGGGAGTTCTGGACTTCAATCAATCAGACTGGCTAAAAATGCATGAGCATTCCCGACTGTGCTTAAACGTCTAAGTAACATTTTTAAGATACTCACCAACTCAGGAGAAGCATAAAAAAAAAAAAAGAAAGAAAAGCAGAAATTAAAAAAATAAAGGTATTATTAGGCATTAGATTCCTCTGGAAGAAGTACCCAACAACTGTCACCAACATGAAGGACACATGGGGCTCAGTGACAAATCAGCCACAGCCGATCAGAAACCCAGCTGCCAATAAAGATGATGGTGATGAGCCAAGAGAGGCAGCTCAGAGCTCAGGCTGAGGCCTCTGTGCACTGTCAGCTCTGCTACTGCACCTGTTTACAGAATAGAAAACTGAAGGTCTGAGAGATGAAGCTACTTAATTCACCTCTACTTCCTAGCAAATAGGTAGCACTGGGTCTTATCTAACATATACCTGAGTCCTGAGAGCCTGCCTTTTGTCACTTGCTCTTTCAAGGCACAGAGACATTATAGAGCAGTGCCCAAAGTGGAGTTAGGATCTGAAGTCTCTGGAGTCTGTGCAGTTTCCCCTCTGTTAAAGTGAGGCATTTACACACCGTCTGCCTCCTGGGATGACCAAGTGAGGATCTCAGTCTAAATAAGCTCAGAAATGTTTCCCAAGCTTTGCACAAGGGAGGCCTCTGGTGTCCCTCCCCATAGAACCAAAAGCCCTTTCCTCTGAAAAGGTGGCCAGGCAGGCAAGAGAAGGTGGTGCAAGGGCAAGCTGTTTGCTTCAGGCCTGGTGCCTTTCCTCTTCCCCAAGCCAGGGTGATTTCCCAACAATCACAAGTTTCACATCTCCTGTCCATGGTGGAAGTGTTCCAGAAGCTCTGAGGGAAGGGCCAAGAGGAACAGCATGAACTTATGCCAATGGTCTCACTTGATGCAGCCCCTGGGGACAGCCCAACATTTGGGAAGGTCAGGATGACTTCAAGTCTGTTTGGTTTTCAACAATTGTCTGCTGGCTTTGATGAGCGTGAAGCAGAAAAGAGGGTGGAATGAGGTGAAGCACAGCAATTTAACGGTGAGCATCCTGAAATAGGGGCTGTCTTACTCATCCTGTCTTTCTCTCTCCACCACCTAGGTACAGAAGTGCAGAACTTAGAAAGGAGCAAGTAAAAGATTTTCAGATATCTTCTTTATAGATGTCCCTCAGGATCTGCAGGGGATTGGTTCTAAAACCCACTGGGTATCATCAAATCTCTGGATGTTAAAGTCCCTTAAATAGGGCCAGCCAGATGGCTCAGTGGATTAAAGCACCTGCAGAGATCCGGGTTCAATCCCCAGTGTGCTGTGCCAGCCCCGCCGCTGGGTCATGCTGAGATGGCAACTATGATTGGGCAGATTGGGCATGGTGGCACACATCTATAATCCTAGTGCTTGGGAGGCTGAAGACAGGAGAATCACTGTGAGTCCAATCTATATAGTGAGACCCCGTAGACCCTGTACTAAATACAAAAAAAGTCCCTCAAATAAGATGGCGTAGTATTTTTGTGTAACCTACGCACATTGCGCTTAGCCCTTTAAGTCATCTCTGGATTGCTTATAACACCAAATACCATGCAAATGTTATGTGAGTAGTTGTTAACACTATATTATTTAGGAAACAGTGACAAGAAAAATGTTACCAGTGTCTAAAATAGATGCAACTTGTTTTCAAATATTTCCCATCTACAGCTGATTGATCCACTGGTAGAGAACCCCTGTGTATCCCAGTGTGAGTTTCTGAGCATCATAAAGACATTAGCTAGCACCCAAGGGCTTGTGGGTAGATAGCTTCTATAAGTACCCGGTGGAGGCTGTAGATGAGAAAGCATTACTTCCAGGGACCATGTGTCAGTGTGTTAGAGCCTGGAGACACAAGGGTGTAAGCAGCAAATGATGACCCTGAATGGAGAGTCACCCCAGTCTCCTCTCTACTACCACATCCAGGCTTATGGCTCTCTCCTTTTCCTTTGTAGCTATATCAGCATCAGGCAGGGAGATAACTGCCTTTCTCCCTAGCTAATTTCAGAGGTTAGAAAGATGACACTACCATAGAAGAGACTTGGGAGCTGCAGTTCCTGTGTGTGAGGTTGGGGAAGGGGATGGAGGTGCTCACTTAGGGACCAGGGAGAGAATTATGCACGATGATGTGTCGACCTTCTCTGGATAGAAGTCAAAGTTGCTGAAGATTCCTTTGCACCTGGGATTGTTCTGGATGACAAATAGCTCCAGGCACACAAAAGCGCCCAGTGCAGTAAGGAGGAGATAGTTACGGGGGACAATGGTGGTGGGACAGAAGGGTGGAGTAACAAAAATGAACCCTTGAGCACAGTAAACTATTGTCCTTTCTACATGGCATGTTTCAACACACCTGTCATGAGATCCTGATAAAGCCACAAAAGCAACAGTTTTGCATAAAATGAGAAACTGTCACCAAGAAAACAATAAGCCCTCTAGCCTCGCTATTCTTAGTCAACTTTAAAAATCACTAATTTTGGAGGTTACATGGCTGGGCAATGGATTATTAATTTCACATTAGCTTTTCTGTAGGCAATACCTCTGTTACACAGGTTATAATAACAGTTGCCTAGCTTATTTCTCAGAGATGTGAAGGTCACTTTTGCTGAAAATGTTGGCTCTTTATGTGGGCCTTCCAGTATCTGATGGGTAACTAAAGTAAGATGTAAGGCTTGGCATTTCTGTCTTCAGGTTGTGCGTGTCCTCTTTCTTGTGTTGACACTTAGATCGTGTTCTGCTCATCTCTGCACATAGACATGGGGTCATCTCAAAAGGTTTTGCCTAAGACTGTAATACAGAGTTAACCTGATCTTTTGCCCAGCAAGGATTGTTTTCTTTATTTTTGTTTCCCTTTTCATTTCCCTTTCCTTTTGCTACCCTTGTTCTTCTTCAGTAGCCACAAAAAAAAAAAAAATGCAAGCATCTGCGGGTACAGCCATGCTGTGGGTCCCACACCCACAGAGACTGGGATGTTTTAGACAGGATGAAGGCTCCAGGTACACAAAATTCAGCAGTCTCTAGGGCAAAGAACTGTGATCATCCGTTGGTCCAAGTCTATCACAAGGAGAAACGTCTTTGGAACTCTGTCCCTGGCCAATGGAGAGAAATATTAGAACCTTAACCCCATCCCCCCCGAACAAATCCTGCTGCCCTCTTTGCTTTGGAAGCAGCCTGGCCACTCTTGACTACTTACTGATGTCCCTCAGCCGAAGCCTTTTTTTGGTCAACACCCCCCACTTAACCCCCATCCCCACAAGCACTAAAGCTTTGCCTGCGCAGGAGAGTGAATGCTTTCGTTGCTTCTACCATCTCTAGGACAAAAGATCTTGTTATCTGGTACCAAGGAGAGCCAGTTTCATGTCCTATCACATGAAACTGGAGCACACACTGAACTCTAAGGGTCTCTTCCAAATGTGCTGGGCAGAGAGGACAAGCCTTCCATGTAAATATTTATGGAAGTGCTCCCAGAGGATGTGGAGTGAGTGGCAGGGGTGAGGAGACCCATGCAACCCCTCACCCCAGCCCTTCTCCAGACCACACTCCACTTTGTCTGGCCACTGACACTGTCCTGATCTGGGATAATGCCAGAGGAAAATATGACCTAGCCACTCTGTACAAAGCAACGAGGAGTAATGTTTTCCACTTCCTCAGAGATGACAATTTCATTCTCTAAATTAAAAAAAAAAAAAAAAAAAAAAAAAAATATATATATATATATATATATATATATATATATCCCCTCTTTCCCTTGCTTTGCCTTTGAGCTGAGGTACCTCAGAAGTTCCAAGCTAAGTGGGAGGGAAATGCTTATGCGGACTTCCTGTCTGACCTATCCTCTTTGTCTGCCCTATTTTTCACTTTGGCAGCCTGCACCTAGAGAGATCAGCTGGGAAGAGAAACTGCAAGAGCCAATAAGGGTGGGTAGGGTGAGACAGGGTCCAGGAGAGAGAAAGCAGGCTGTCTGCTTAGTAGAAGAAGCAAATCTTGACTTCCTCCTATGGCAAAGGGGAAAAAGATGGAGCAGTAAGTACAAGAAAAAGGCAGGATTTGTATGTAGTAAAAAATAAATGGTAAGGGTTAGGAGCTTGAGGTAAGTTTGGGGGAGAAGTAGATATACCCAAAAAGCATGTATGGGCTTTCCGTGAGGCCTGAGGGGTTTGGGGAGAAGAATGCTGTCTTTACATACATTGTATAACTCTCACAATGACTCATTGTGAAAGCGAGATACAGTCACAGCTACTCATTTTACAGATTGAAAAGAAAGGCTGAGTGAGACTAAATGCAAAGAGTTGCAGATAATCAGAGCTAGAATGTGACATTTGCAGCCAAAGTTGGATGACACTGAGGCTCTCTAGTGAGAGATGAAGTTTCTGAGGATAAAAATCTTCCCCAGTGAATAATTACAATTGTATTTACCCAAGACAAGTCTTGCCAGGCATATTTGCTCAACTAAGGAAAACAGGGTATTTTGTCTCTTGAGTTCTCCTAGAATGATGACTCTTGGATCGCACACATTTTTCCTAGCAATGAAGAAACATGCTTACCAATTCTGAGGCAGTGTCATGTGAGCTCCTGCAGGGCTTCAACCCTGTACTTCGATAAGAGAGGTACTAGGAGGGCTCCACCATCAGGTGGGCATGGTAGAAGGGAAGGGAAAACTGAGGGAGAAGAGGAGCACCGGCCGTCTTCTTTCATTCCTGCCTCTAAGTCTCGAGAGGCCTGCCTCATTTTTGGTGTGGGGTCTCTGGAGCCACCCAGCTTAAAGTTCCCAGCCTGACTGGGAACATGGTCTTTGCGAACAGGTAAAAGTGCAGGCTAGATAGATTTAGGTTCTGCTGCTTACAACCTGCAAAGATTCTCCCAGAACACACCGGCCATTAATTTTCAATTCCTCTGCACAAATTCAAAGGGTGTGAAAGTGGTACCCTTGAGCTCCTGAGCAAGCCATGAGCAAGAAGGTTGGGGTGCCCCAGGCCTAGACTCTCATCCAGCAGGGCCATCGACTGGATTACAAACCCCTTTTAAAGCCTCCTCATCTATAAAAGGGATAATAATACTTAATATTTCCTGCAGTGCTTTTGACAATACATAAATTTGTTGTGCTACGTGCCTAAGCTATGTTTAGGGGACCACAGAGATTTTTTGATCATTTTCTTTTCCCAGACAATTTCTAGGAGCATCAGTTTCCTTTGAGTGCCAATATTCTATGATCCTGTCAGGAGCTGATTAATTTTTTTTTTTAATCTGTCTTTTTTCAGAGACAACAAAAAGAAATCTTGGTAGTGAGAATTTATTCTTGAGCTTTCAGGGAGTGTCATGGGAGGAAGAAGGGATATGTTATCAGCCAATCAAGATGCTTCTTGAAATAGAAAAGGGTGCTGTTTGCATTATGCTGGGCCAAGGAGGTACAGATTTGGGCCATTCCTGGCAAATGAGTAGAGCTCTCCTCAAATGAGTGCTTTCGTGCACCTTGCCTGTGTCCATCCATAGCCCAGCTCTCAGTGATTTCATCCCATGAGTTCTTTACCCAAGTCATGACCTCTTTCAGGCTCAGTTTTACAAAGCCTCCACTAAATCAAGTGTTAATTGAAGATTTATAAGATGAGAACAACAACAAAAATGATGACAGCCAAGAAAAGTGGTCCACACTAAAGCAAAGAAGAATGGCAAGCACCGAAGTTCAGAGCATGTTTTTGTATTCTATTTCAGACTCCTTACCCCACTATATTGATGTCTTGATCTGTTTTCTTCCACACAATCTCAGTTGACAGGAATTCTCTGTTTCTTACTTGAGCTGGGAAATGGTAGCTATTTGCATTTAATGAGAAACCAGGATCCTTCTGGCCAAGACAGAAACTCCAAATGCAAATCAGGAGCCTGTTTGAGCCTGTGCCCATTGATCGCAGTACTGGAGTAAACAAGTGACTGTTAAATCCCAGTGGCTCTGGGAGTGAGGCCCTCTCAGAGTATGACCCTAGCCTACCCTTACTGGAACTGGACAGTCTACTTTCTCTTGCAACCAAGGAGATTCTACTATCAGGTATGTGATTAGACAACAAAAATGCCACAGTCAGCCGGGCGTGGTGGCGCATGCCTATAATCCCAGCACTTGGGAGGCTGAGGCAGGAGGATTGTTGTGAGTTCGAGACCAGCCTGAGCTACAAAGTGAGCTTAAGGCCAGCCTGAACTGCATAGCAAGACCCTGTCTCAAAAAGACAAAAAAAAAAAAAAAAAAAAAAGCCACAGTCCACAGGAACTGAAAAAAAAAAAAAAAAAAAAAAGTCAGTTCTCACACATAAGCCTCTCACCCCTCTCCCTACCATTGTTCCTCTTATCTGCTGTAGAGTCTCAGAACCTCTTCACAGAGTTTCTGCTCCCTAACTCCCAGCTTTGAGTCAGGAATTCTCACCTAGGCAACTTCAAAGCCAGAATTATCCCAAAGGGAGCTTCACCTTTGTTCCTGTTTTGGTGGCTTCCTGGGATCTGAAAGCAACTCAAATTCATTCTGGAAATTTGGTAGCATAATCTTCCTGGAGGCCTGGCTTTTCTTCTCATTCCCTTAAACCAAAGCCAATCATCTCTTCTTAAGACACAAAGTTTGGGAGCCAAGGCTCAGATTCTAAACTCAGAGTGACATATTTGAATTCCAATTCTATTATACTCCAGCTTTGGGACTTTGAGGAACTTATTTAACTTCTCTGTGCTACATTTTCCATACTGTGTGGGGGAATCTAACTAATAACAGAGTGGTTAGGGAGAATTGGTGGAATAAAATTGGAAGCAGAGAGCACAGTTCCTCAAATGCTATAAATGACAGTCCTTTCTGGCATTCACTATTGTCAACACATCAGATTTATTAATTTCTTCCCAGGAGCCAGCTAGAGCAGCAGACATGCTCTGCACTATTGTGCTGTCCTGGGCACATACAGTCCTAGGCTGAGCCCTCCTGAGCCACCCAGAGGGCAAAGGTCAACTGTATATACTGCTCTGAGACATTTTGAGCACAGACACACAGGAGCAGTGCTAGAGCCTGGCTCTCCTAATAATTAAAAAGAGGTGCTACCAGCTAGAAGGCGATTAAGGGGAGGGGGAAATGAGGTGAAGAAAGCCGGACAGGGAGAAAGTACGCAGCCCAACGCAGGGCAGTAATAATGCGAGCCCACTGTGGGCAGTGGTGCCAGGGAGATGCTAGGCAGTATAGTGCTGGGGTGAATGGAACAGTACCCACCCATCGTCATCTGGGAATAGAAGAGCACACAGGTGAAAATGTGAGTCCTGCCGGGCGTGGTGGCACATGCCTGTAATCCCAGCACTTGGGAGGCTGAGACAGGAGGATTGTTGTGAGTTCGAGACCAGCCTGAGCTACAAAGTGAGCTTAAGGAGAGCCTGAACTGCATAGTGAGACCCTGTCTCAAAAAGACAAGACAAGAAAAAAAAAAAAAAAAAAAAAAAAAAAAAAAAAA
>PVKA01045169.1:0-15698 GCA_004027165.1 Ctenomys sociabilis
TATGTGTACCTATGTTTATAGCAGCACAATGTGTGATAGCAAAATCTTGGAAACAACCAAGATGTCCATCACATGAGGAATGGTTGAAAAAGATGTGGTATTTCTATATAATGGAGTATTACTCAGCTATTAAGAATGATAAGTTTGAAGCATTTATACTGAAGTGGATGCCACTTGAACATACACTCATAAGTGAAATTAACCAGACACACATGTGTAAATATCGTATAGTCTTCCTAGTATAACAGGCGAAAAGCAGAAATAGAAAAGGAAACATACAACAAGGATATTTGAGTTGTTTACAAGATCTAGCTGTTATAAACTGTGCAACTGTGAACATGGGTCCACATATGCCATTATGGTGTGATGTTTCTAATGTTTTCGAAAAGATACCAAGAAGAGGAAATAAGTAGGGCAAATAGGACCTCTAGTATTAATTTACTGAGAAGATCTGCCCTGACTTCCATATTCTTTCAATGCTTCTTTCATTCTTTTTCTCCTGTCCTCTTCTCTAGCTTACCAAGGTTTGGTGCTCATCCTTGTCCTTCAATTTTGCTTCTACTGTATTTTTCTTCATTTATTGTTCTGTCTTTTCTGTTCCTATTAAATTTTACTTCCATGTAGAATAAAATCATTCTACCAAGAAGAAACTCACTGCATATAAGTTGCTGTATGTAATTACATATCTTGCATCTAAGGATAGAGATACTGAATTCACAGTTACCAAGATTGTCAGTTTCTAGGCTGTGACTGATGATATTGTTGTTGGTGACTGTACTTCAGTCAAGATGTCATACTTGTTGTGGTCAGCAGTTCACCCTTGCATGGCAACACAATGATAATCTTGGGTCACAAATATCCCCATAGCCCATTAAGAAAGGACTTGGTGCTGAGCCAAATAGCAACTCCTCACCCATAATAAAATATGGGTGAGGATCTAGGGGCAAACAAAAACAAAAAAGGCCAACTATGCCTAGAAGGCATCTCAAAGGAATAGACAATTCCTAGGGAAGCCTCAATACCAGTGATAAAGCTACCTCCAAAAAGAAAAATACACACAGCAACACAGAAATAACATTAAATTAAAAGTATAGAAAGTGACAAGATGCAAAGTAAAATGCTGCAAAGTAAAATGCAATAGTAAGCTTCCAACTCACTCAAGGTAAATCCAGCAAACAATCAGACAGATGAAATCAGAATCAGTGCAACTGAATGTTCTGGAATACCAGGAACAGACACAGAAAGAATATTGAATGAGATTATAGAGAAAGTCAGAACAGAAATAATTTTTGAGATTAAAAGAGATGACAGTCATCATGAAGAACTTGCTCATTAAATCTAGAGTATATAGATAAAATACAGAGCAGAGAAAAATGATAAAAATCATTTTAAACTTTGGAGTTTTACTAAATATATTTGTGTTACATAAAAAGTTAAAGGGTGAGACACTAATAATAAAATACATAACCAAATAGTAAGGTAAAGAGGTCCTGAAATAGAAGTTATCTTATTATGAAAGATGTGAAAGAGATGAGCAGTAGATCACCTGACCTCATGGGAGGTATTTGTAAGGAGTGCAGGAAGCAGTGCTGTGAACATGAGCCTGCATCACGAGCATATGTGTGCATCACCCAAGGCCTGTGTCACAGACCCTTTGATGAAAGAAAGAACTGAAGGGGAAGGGGAAGTTAAAAAAGTAAGCTAGATAGGACCAGTCAAATAGCTCAGTGGATTAAAGCGCCTGCAAATAGGAGCAGGGGTCAGGGGTTCAGTCCCCAGGCCTGCTATGCTGGCCTGCCCCAGGGGCTGGCTAAGATGGCCAGTGAGACTGGGCGTGGTGGTTCATGCCTTTAATTCCAACTCTAGAGAGGCTGTAAACATGCTGATCACAATCTAGTAGAGAGACTATGAAGACCCTGTAGACCCTTCCCTAATAATAATAATAATAATAATAATAATAATAATAATAATAATAAATAAAAAGTAGGCTAGAGGTCAGGTAATGGATGCTCTTGAAAGCCATGATAAGTCCTTTATCTCTTATTCCTGGAGAAATTGGGTATTCTGAAGCTGTGCACAAAAAGTCCAATAATGCAAATAATATTAGAAAGTAATGATAATGTGCCCGCTGTCTATAGGAATATAAGAACGAATGAAGAAATCAGTTTAAAGGCTTCTGCAATAGTTCCAGAGAGACAGTACGTCACACTGGGGCAGGATATTCAGGAGCAGTAGATCTCAGTTGAATTAGGGATACCTTTTGAAAACAGAATAAGTGGATATTTCAGATAGATTGCATGCAAAACGTGAAAAAAATGGAAGAGGGAAGAGAGAAGTGTAGGGGGAAGAGGCAAGTGAAGAAGTAAGAGGGGAATGAAGTGGTAAGGGGTAAGAAAAATTTGACTAAGGAGATATAATTTTTATGAATTGAGATAAGAAAGGCTAGATGAAGCAGAATTAGAATATAGAACAAAATAAATTTTGGTTAAGTTTTGTTTATATGGCCGCAAAGTAGTGCCATGAAATTCTATGATAGTGATAGTGGTTAACTATCATTTATATTCTCTTCCAAACCACGTTATTTAAAATAGTTTCAATTATGTGAGTAGGGACATGGGGCAAAAATGGAACATATATCTCTGACAATGAAAGGACAGGTTCAGGTAGACAAAGCAGTTGATATTATTTAAATATCACTAATTATAGAAATTAAGGATGATAGACACTGATTGCATTATAAAGTTGGTCACACTAAGGGAAGCTAAGACAGGAGATCAAGAATGAGCAGCATTAAGAAAAAAACTGCAGAGTGTAGTTTTCTAAAAAGGCAAATTAAGAAAGAATATGAGAGGTAGAAGGCATCAATCTAATCCAGTGTACCAGGAGATTACAACCAATCAGGCTCAGTGGTGCGTGCCTGTAATCACAGTACATGACATGTTGAGAATTGGAGAATTGTCTCAAATTCCAGACCAGCCTGTGCTAAATAGTAAGTTCAGGCCGTCTTGAACTATACAACAAAGTCTTATCTCAAGCAAACAAATAATCAAACAATCACAATCAAGAATTTATCTTTGAATTTTACTTCGAGAATAATATAAGTGACCCTCTGTGAACAGTTCTGAGAGATTCAAAAGAAACAAAGGCTGGTAAAATTGGAAGAAAAGATGAGGACTGTCAGACTCATGTAATGGAAGAAAAAAACTGTCTAGGTACAAAAAAGCAAGCACAAGGGGCCAGGGAGATGGCTCAGGGGAATAAGTGCTTCCCTGGCAAACTCAAGGGCCTGAATTCAATCCCCAGTTCTGAAAGAAAAGCAAAAAAGAAATAAATAAATAAAAAAAGCAGAAAAAAATGAGCACAGCTGTTAGTAGATGTAGATGTTAAAGTATGCTTTGTTCAGTCATATTTGTTTCTTGTCGTTTTATTTTTCTGTCTTGTAGTTGAGTTAAGCAATCTAGTAGAATGAAAACTTAACAAAAATAATTCTGGAAAAAGACTGCTTGAGCTATTAAGGTACAGCCATTAAAGTTTGATGAGATCTATGGCCTATTGACAAGTGAAAGTATTGATCATAAAGAGGTACATAAACAGGTAATCTATAGGAATAAGAAGTAACATGGAGTATATGCTAAGAGAATGGCAAATGTTCCATTATAAGAGAGGTAGATAGCTGATTCTTTAAAAAATAATTTCAACTTTATAGTTGGATTAAAAATTAGGGTTATCACCAGAGAATCAGAGTGGACCAGCAGGTTGTGTCTAAGGGCATAAAAATATGATATCACATAGCATTGTAGGGTACAAGTCAGAGAGCTGCATGAGCCAAGTTTGCACTGTTGGCTTTTTATATCACTGAAGTTTGGTTGACGGGCACCCATGCACATCTTTTACATACTATATAAGGCTAAGGTGAGCAGTGGTGACATATCATACGGCTCCTGAAGTTAACAATATTCACCTTCTGACATTTTATGGAGATACATATTGAATTTTCATGTGAAAAATGGAAGATGAAGATCACAAACTTCAAGGCCCCCTTTGAATTCCAGAAGGGAATGCAATTAGGTCTGTAAATTTTTCACTAAAGCCATTCATTTACTTGTAAGGGTGATGTCCAGTATTGAGCACAAACTAGATTTAATCAAGATTATGATAATGACAAATAATTACAATGAAGAAAGAGAAAGATGAAAGGAAGTATCTTAATGTTTTCTACAGGTGTTTTATGATAATGTTCTGTGACAATAATTCCTCACCTGAATACATATGATAACTGTGTTTTAGTATGGCTGTTAGAACTAAAAGTGAAGAGTGAATCAACCTGGAATTTACAGTGGACAAGGAAGGGCAAAAAGCAAAGGGATTTTATGATCACCAGTCTATCATACAACAGAGTTGAAATTGATTGTGTAATAAATTATTTAGAAATAGAGAAGATTTTATTTTTTTATTTTATTTTTTTTTTGTCTTTTTGAGACAGGGTCTCACTATGCAGTTCAGGCTGGCCTTAAGCTCACTTTGTAGCTCAGGCTGGTCTCGAACTCACAACAATCCTCCTGCCTCAGCCTCCCGAGTGCTTGGATTACAGGCATGCGCCACCATGCCCGGCTTAGAGAAGATTTTAGATGTCATGTGTATTAGTGTTCTAAGATTGTAAAGTCAAAGCAGCACAGATTAATGGCTGAAATATCAGAAATTTTATCATGGTTCTGCAGTCTAGAAGTCAGAGTTCCAGGTCAAATTCTTGGTAGTTTGGATCACATTGTGATGTCTTTTTCATGGTTGGTAAATGGGCACCCTCCTCTACCTTCACATGATCTTAGCTTTGTACACACACATTTATGTATCCTAATTTGGGAGATGTCTGGCAGCTGGGTGTGTACCATGAGGATCCAGATGTGTGAAACTGGATTTGTCCCTCACCATAGTGCTGGGTGTGGGCAATGGGAGGGACTACTCTCTAATGGTCTTGTAGCCTGGATGGGATAAAGGCCCAGAAGACACATTGCTCCTTGTCCTCTTGCATGTCCTGCTGTGGACTTTCCTTCCCAGCCATGCCACTCTGCTATGCCACCCTGGTCCAGAATAAAATTGCAAATTGTTTGCTAACATAAAATTTTCCTCTTTACCAGTGGATGTCAGGTATGTTTGTCTCAGCAAAAACAGAAAGTTAATAAGACAAGTATGTAAAAGCTGAGGGATTGTCCTCCCTCAGCTTTCTAGAATTCTATGACTCAAGAATTGTACCACCAGGGTCTATTTATCTTAATTATCATTTGAAGTTTATATCTTCAAAAGGCAGTTACATTCTCTCATACACAGAATTAGAATTTTGACATATGACTTTGGACAGAGTTGGGAGGACAAATCAGCCTACACTAGAGTGGACTTTATAAAATTCAAATGGAAATCAAATTACTATATAAGGAAAGGTCTGGAACATGGCTATGGGAAAGAACGGCTATAGGAACATGCAGAAAAACATCACTGGAACAGGGGGTGTCAAGGAATGATCATCTTTGTATATAATGACATCACTGATAATACAGAAACTGTGTACAAAATGTGATAAACAATAAGCAAATGAAATATGGAGATAGCAGTACTACTTGTGAGCAATGAATTCAGATTGTGTTTTGGTTTAAATATTATAGTACAATGGCATTAAAGTTTTTTATGTCTCATCCTTTTTATCATTTTCTGACATAGTTCTGGAAGTCCTGGTTAGTGAGTGCTTTTATTTATACCGTCATAACTATCTCAAAATCCTGAAGAAATTCCAAATATTCACTGTTTATGATCAGTTTAACTTTGGGGAGAAGACATAAGTTGCACTGTGTCAAATCTGGTTAATAATACAGCTGAGGACACAATGATTTTTGCAAACCTATCTCTCAGCCAGAAGGCACTCAGTAGCAGAAGTCACTGTATCAAAACAGGACTTCTACAATTCTTACAGAAAGAGGCAGGAATGATAGAATAAATACATTCAAAGGAAGAGAAAACATTGTGAGGCAGACATTTGTCACTGTGTTTTTATTGTAATGAGTTGTCTTTAAATATTCATCATAGATTTCAACGACATGGCATGCTACAATTAGTAATACAGAAGGAAAGTATGAAATAAAATTTTTTGAGGTGTAGAACATAAAAACAGCTAAAGAATAAAAATAGCCAGAGCATAGTCCTCTAACCCCAAATCTAGAATATTGATCTATGAGCTTTGTTAGGAAAATGGCCAATCAATTAAAAAAAAGCTGTCTTAGAACAATCCAAGGAAGAATCATTAGAACAAAGGTGATGGGGATGTTCAGAGAAGAGATGGAGGATTCCACCCTGTCGAGAGGTTATGGAACCACTACACAAACATTTTAAGCATTGTGTTCATGTACTTACATTTATATACATTATGTATGTACATATGTGCACACATATTTGATACCTTTGCATGTGTAAATCAGGGAGGACACTTCACAACATTTTGTACATGCCCCTTTGATGACACATAGTTATAGAACCTCAAAAGTTATTGGCTAATGAGAGACTTTCCAATTCCAGACAACACTGAAGTGAATTGACATGAACTGCTAATCTCCACTAAACCTGGTATTGTTTTCCCCTTAGGTCCCAGCCAATTTCTTCACATGCCACCTTTTCCAGTTATGCCACCCACTGTGGACTGCATACCTCTTTAATTTTTAAATGTAAGGAAGAAAACATCCACAGGGAACAATGGGAAGGAGACAATCACATTTTACAAGTGGAAGAAAAGCCAGGGCATCTCGGCACTAGCCTGATGTTTCATACAAAGTGATGCACAAGAAGCCAATGGCATATAGTTCTTATTTTCTCCAGTAGTTTAACTTTACTTTTCTCCCTTTACTGCCAAGCTCTCACATTGTTGATGGTCGAACTTGCTATGTATCCTTTAGTAGCATGGGACCAATCTAACAGAATAAAAATTACATCTGTGATTCTTCATATAGCGTGATTAATGTAAAACATATCACCTAAAATCAAAGTTCATGATTGCTAATGGATTTGTAAAATATATAGAAAAGATGGAAAAATGGAAAAAATATCAAAAAGAAAGGTTTTAAATTGTAACAATTATAATTAATTTTTCTTTTTAGGAAAAACTGATTATTTTATATAATCTCTTCATGAAGCTTTAAGACTGTAAATTATTGCCTTAATTTATCAAAATACATACATTGGTGTAGAAGTGTCAGCATTTTCATTTTTCTCATGAGGCATCCTTTATTCAAGGAAATGTTTCCAGTAAGGATATATGATTTGTAACTAAAATGAGCAATACATTTTGTTTTGAAAATGCTATCCTCTATTGTGTTTAAAATCACTTATTTGCATAAAATAGGAGAAATCTGGATGGAATTGCCAGATCCAGTGCTCAGTCAAGTTTTAGCTTACCTGTGAAGTGAGGTCAAAGTAAATTCATGAACCTATGATTTCGTACCTTTAAATTAAGTGACTGATACTTCAAAATTACTTTGTTGCTTGTTTATGCCTCTTAACACATGAACCTTTCTGTTCAATTTTCTTCTGGTTTCCTATCTCAGTGTAGAAGCAGGCAGCCTTGTGAAAGTACAGATCTTCTGAGAATAATCATGTTCCAGAGATGTGCAGAATAGAGAATCTCAGTGGATTTGAAACATTTTCTAAAATTGGATCAGAAACTTTTTGGCACATTTCACTCTCTGGAAGTAGAGGCTTAAAGGATTGAGGAGAAATCCACTTGTCTCCTATCCTATTAAAATGGTACCATTCCCTTTCTGCTCAAATAGATAGCATGCTTTGTTAAGCTAAAAAAAATAATTTTTTAAAAATTCTGTTTGCTTTCTTAAAAAAACAAAACAAAAAAACTCTTCTTAGCCAGGATACAAAACTATACTTTTAATGCTCACTTGGAATTACTAGATTAAAAGAAAAATTTTGAATCATAATTTATGAATGCTGGTCATATTTTTCTTCATTTCTTGTACAAGGTCTCACTATTCCATGCTTAATCCTATGCTTAATATCTGAATTTTATATTTCTTCCCCTTCGATCTTTCCAGTTTATGATGAATCTTAGCTCAAACAGAAAATATGCAGGAGCTTTTACTTTTTTCAGAGAATGTAATAAATTTTGAAATATATATACACATACATATATATATATACACACACACACACAAATCCTTTTTTGGCTCCCATATCATCAGAAAAATGTTTAATCACTATTTTAATAGTAATAACATTTTCATTCTTTTTGATTTACTTAGTTTTTACATGTGAATGTTCTTAAATAATTTATAAATGGGTCTACAATGATGTTGTGGCAGTTAATCTTGAGTGACAACTTGGATTTAAGATATAAATAAGAGATTGGTAAGGTACACTTCTGGGTGTGCTGGGTGGTGGCAGGGTGGGTGTGACCAGCGATGACTGGCATGTAGCTCAGCAACGGGGGGGGGGGGTAAGTCCTGCCCTGATTGAGGGTGGCACAATGCAAAAGGTTTACAGCCAGGTAGAATGCACTGAGGACACAGGAGAAAGTCAGCCTGTTTTTAAATGCTCAGGTGTGCATCGTGGGGGGTGTCCATTCTGCTATCTTTGCTTTGTGCTCCACTCTCCAACTTTCAAAGCAGAATCACGTGAGTAACTCTCCAGGATGTGTGCAGACCTGGGTTGGGAGCTATATTCTTGTTCCTTCTTTCTCTGAAGCTTCTAGGTTTTGGTCCCTAGAGCTACTAGGTCCTCTGGCTCTCCACTGTGCAGATGAAGTTTGTGAGCTATCCTGCTTCTGATTGTGTGAGCCAATGTAATACATCCTCTTTCATAATGATAATATAGGGGCCGGGGAGATGGCTCAGTGGAATAAGTGCTTCCCTGGCAAGCACAAGGGCCTGAGTTCAACCCCTGTTTTGGCCAAAAAGAAATACTACACAATAATAATTTATTTACTTTAGAGAACCTTAACTAGGACAAAAATGTATCAAAGTTCCTGCTGTAGGGATTATCCTATATTAATAAGAATACATATGTAGAATTAAGGCTGTGTGGTTATTTTGTTTTGTTGCTCTTGACAACAAGCTTTTAGAAGTGCTTGTCAGCCTTTTCCAAGTATCTATGTTTTATATTGGCAGGTGAGCTCTGTTAACTGCAGGCAGAAACTGTATATTAAATTTTGTAACTTTTAAGTATCTACAAAGGCATTCTGAAGCAAACCTGATAAAATGAGCATATCTGGATTATGTAAAAGCTAATAATAGCAAATATTAGCCATTATTTTCAGGTACATGTTTGTATGGCATATAAATTTTTAAATTGCTTTTATTGTAATGATTTAAAATGGATTTTAAGGAGCCAGGGATATGTCTCAGTAGAATAAGCATTTCTCTGGCAAGCGTAGCTTGAGGTCAATCCCCTGTTCTGCCAAATAAATAAATAAATAAATAAATAAATAAATAAATAAATAAATAAATAAAATGGATTTAAATTGTTATTTTAATATTTTAAGTTCCATTATATGTTTTAAGTTTTCTCAAGAATCTGGAAGCTATAATTTATCTTCAAATTCTTTAATATACTGAAAGATGAATTGCATACATAAACACCAAAATAATATTTATTCTATATACCCCAAGTGTGAAATTTATGCAATATATATTAGGTTGCATACACAATCACATATCAATAAACTACTTTATATATATTGAAAAGTATGAAATTAATGATGTCATTTGGGACAAGTAAGAAACATTTCTTCGGTAATTTCTTTTCTGTTCACATCATTTTGCAAACTCAGTAACTTGAGGCAATTAGATAAACACTGATAACTTTTTAGATATAAATTTGCAAGAACTCCTGATAATATGGAAATACAAGAAATTAATGCAGGTCTTGATTATATACCCCACATTTTCTAAATACCTTATTAATGAGTCAGAATATAATAATTATTCTTTATACTTAGACTCCATTAAAGTATGTTGTAGCCACCTGAGAGACAGTCCTCTTCACATCCAATCCCAAAACTGAAACTGTATCTCCAGTTTTAAATAAACATAAATTATACAATATTGGCATGAATTTAAAGATAGAGTAGAAGCTTTGTTTCAGTGTGTGGCTCAGCTTATTTAGGGAGTTGAGGATAGGCCCCTTTGGGCTGGAGTATGAGGAACTGACCAGGTAGACTGATTAGCTGGCAGTGAAGGTCAGAAGGGATCATTCGGCATGTTCCCAAGTAGGAGAGGTGCAGAAGTCTTGGCACGTGGTTATGTCATGAATTATCTAACAGTTCAAAATTGAGCTGTGCTGTATAGGTAGGCTTTAGGAAGACAGCTCACTCAGGATTGTCAATAGTTCAATAAACACAAATTAGAGTACTTGGGAAACCAGTTGTGAAATGCTACATAAGATCAGGATGCTAAGAAGGGAGCTGGAGCTTAGTAGAGAAATTAAAGTGCAGCTCAGAAAGTTAAATAATAATACAGCGCTAAAAAAGTAAAGATAAAGCCAGAATCATTGATTATTTCTGAAGTACATGGACAGATGGATTACAAGGATGTTTTTGGCTGCCTTACCACTACTGTGGTGGCTGAAATGTGTCAACTGGAGGTGCGGGAAGTTTGAGCAGACTGGCTTAGTGATGCTGCATCCTGGGGCATGATGGGCTTGCCTTAGGGTGGGGAGGACCTGCCCCTGAGTCACTCAGCACTTACCGAGCATGTACAGGTGTTTTTTCCCATAATTTTATTGAAGAACAAATAGCAATGAGACAACTTCAAATCAAATTAGTAGGACAGATTCAATTAATACATTGCATATTGTTTTCTTCGTGGTTATTTGTTGTACAAGGTGCAGACATGACATTCTATTTACAAACACTATTAGAGCAGATCCCTCTGTTCACTGAGGAAGACTTCTGCCATCTTCTTTGGAGGAGCTTGGTGCCACTTTGAAAGCACTGGATCTCCACAGCTGTGCCATTTTGGCATTTTGTTTTGTTTTGTTTTCCGCACTAGGGATTGGACTCAGGACCCTGAGTTTGCCAGGAAAGTGCTTATTTTACTGAGCTATCATCTCCCGGGGCTACTGTGCCACTCTGGAGGAGCTCTGACTTTTGCGGTAGAGCTCCAACCTTTGCAGTCAGTGTAGAAGGATGGGACAGAGGCTTGACAGACCACAACTACAGCTCCCTCCTCTACTCTTCATGGTTTTTTGATACCATGAATTGCTGCACTCTGTCTGCCATTCACCACTCTGCCTGGAAGCCAGCCAGTGTAGACTGAAACCTCCACAAACTATGAGCTAAGTAAAGGTTTCCTTCCTTAATCTTGGGTGTCGGGTATTTTGTCCCAGCAATGATTGAAAAGTAACCTAGATAATTATAAAGTCTGTTTGGGTAGAATCCATTGAAAACAGAAATCTGGAGCTTTGCTTTGCTCTCAATATTGGAACACATGAAATAACCTGTGTCTGAGGACATTAAAATAAAACAAACGAATGAAGAATTGGAGGGACACAGAATTGGAGGGACACAGAACTTACTTTAACTCATTTTATTTTCTAAAGTCAGAAGACAGATATTAGAAAATAAGTAAAACACTTTAATTTGTTCAACATTAACAATTAAGAACCAAAATGTCTATCATGATTTTCTTGCAAATATCAGAAATATATTAAAGACACGTAAGAGAAACAATTATTTTGCCTGTAGAAAGTAATTGCTAAGGGAAAACAGGAAGTTAGATGAGAATTTGGCAGGCCATGTATCAGTGTTGAGGAAAAGGTTAGTTGGCTTTTCAAAGTGCATGGATTGCAAAATAAAGTTTTAAAGACATTTTTATAACAAAATTGACATATTGTCCCATGAAGTAGTTAGATAAAAACAGAAGAAATAAAAATGAAGTTATCTCCAGCTTAGATAGATGAAATTCATTTTTAAAGATTTATCATTGTTTTAAATATTTGTTTTATAATAGAGGATACAGTATTCTTTCTTTTTTTGTTACTTTAGTACAGGTTCCACAGGGCCTCACTATACAGCTCAAACTCATAGTTATTCTCCCAAATGCTGGAATTACAGGCACACGCCACCATGCCCAGGCTCAGAGTCCCCCTGAGGCAGGGCTAGCATAGCATACTGGGGATCAAACTGGGGTCCCTGTGTTTGCCTAAGTGGGCACTTTTATCTGCTGAGCTATCTGGTCAGCCATATGTTGTACTTCTTAAAAACACTTTGCAAATGTACTTTACTTACATAGATTGATATTTTCAATTTATTTCATCTTATCAGAAAGCAATAGTAAAGTAAATCAACTAACTACCACACAGTCCACTTGAACACCTAATTTCCATTGGGTGTGAATTGTGGGAGATAAAGAGATATGGGGATAACAAACTGAAAAAATAGATCAATTACTTTAAATCCAACAGTCAAATAAGAAGAAAAGACTGTTTTAGAAATTTATTTGTTTGATACAGGGTCTCTGTACACAGTTCAGACTTTCTGTGATCCTCCTGTCTCAGCCTTCCCAGAAACTATTTCAGTGCTGGTACAGCATGTGGTACCAGGGATCAAACCAAAGTCCTTGTGCTTGCCAGGAAGGTACTTGGACGGCTGAGCTGTCTCCTCAGCCAAAAGTCTAATCTTAGAGTGAAGACATTTAAACATTAGAACTCTTCATAGAGCAATTAAGTCAGTGCATTAGAGGATATAATATAATTACAATGCAATGAAGGGCCCACTGTACATCTATAGTTTTGATTTTAAATAAGATCAATCAGTGTGGTATTGTATGATTTATTGTTATTCAGACATGCTTAGATGTGTGTTCCATGTCCATACATAGAATAGACACTTGGTTATCCAAAGTTCTGTTTTTGCAAAGCAAACTGATAAAAAAAAGAAATGAAGACAGAGGTAAGAAAGATCAAGAAAGAACATTTTAGTGAGTTATCATGTATATCAATCTGGGAGGTGGGCCACAGAGTATACCAGAGACTGGGTACGGAAACATATTTTCTTCCAGCTCTGTAGGATGTCATTCCAAAATGAAAGGTTGGCAAGTTAGACTGCTTCTCCTGAAGAACTCTGTTTTGCCTCACAGATGGCCCCCTTTGTGTTATCTTCAGTGTTATGGTTTGTGTCTAGTTGTCTCCCCAAAGCCTCATGCAATCATGGGGCAGGGGCTTCTAGAGTTTGAGCTTAACTCATGATCCACTAGGATTACGGGTTTTAGTATGGCTGGGATTATGAGCGTGAGTACTTCCCCCAGCCCAGGGCAGATAGCCTAGATGTAATGAAAGAGAGACAGAGAGACAGACTTCTTCTCTGTTGCCATTGTTGCTGCAACTCCTCCATTTTGCTCTTGTGCTCTTTGCTGCCTCCATGAACGGTTGCTCTTTGCCATGTGCTACTCTGCCATCAAGCAGGCTGTATATAGACTGAAACCTCCAATAATTGTGAACTAAATAAACCTTTCCTTCCTTCATTTTGGGTGTCAGATATTTGTCCCAGCAACAGCAGAAGAGTAACTGATACATCCAATTATGTATTTTTCTGTGTCACACACACACACACACACACACACAAACACACATATGTATGTGTGTATACATGTAATATATATTATATGTATGAGATTAAGGGTTAACTTAGCTATATTCCTGCATGCAAATAAAATACTTTTGAACATGTTCACTCCCATTAACCCTTTTGCCCTGACTTACCTCTGATTTTCAGATCCTTTGTTGCAGTACATACATTTGATCAGACCCATGGTTTTTATTACCTACACTTTGTTTCAATTTCCTCCTTACATAAATCCAAGTCAGATTATATTAAAACATAATGATATGACCTTAAATAATCTTAGTCATTGAAAGTCATACCTATAAAATGAGAATCTAATCTTGGGAATTTTATAGAAACACTGACAGGACTTAAAATGTAAATCTTAGTACTTTAAATGTCTAGATAGAAATGATGAGAGTTATCTCAATGTAGTTTGTATATACTACCTCTCATTAACATATCTATTCTTATAATTTTTGGATTTTTTGAATACAAAATATGACACATTCTCATATATTTCTGTTGTATTTTATTATGTAATTTCAAAATTGGGCCCTTGGTACACCCACAGCTGCTCAGGTCTTGTTACATTGGTCTCTTGTTTCTATTTGCTCTACAAATAATGTGGCTGTTGATAAAGCATCAAGTGACCAGGCATACATGCTGTATATTATATACAATATTATTCACTGGTATATACTGGTTACTCATATTTAAAGAATGTTCCAAGACCCAGAGACCGGCCAGAGACAGTGAGGCCGACTCCGCCATCCTCCTCCAACCCGCCTGCGCCCGCCCAGCCCCAGGGACCTCCGAGACAGGGAGACCAATGCCAGCAGCCTACTCCATCCTGCCCACAGCGCCCAGCCAGAGACTGGCCTGAGACAGCCGCTGGATCCCACCCCAAGCTCTCCCAGCGAGTGGGAATTTGCATGTCTCACCAGGCTTCCCAGAACAGTGAGAGTGTGATGAGTCTGAGAGAGAGCCATTGGCTTCTTCCCATGCGGGCTACCTGGAAGCCTGTCCCCAAGCCCTCCAAGCCAGTGACAGGCCTGAAACCTCAGGACCCACTCACCAGCACCTCTCCGAACCCCACCCCCAAGCCCGCTGAGCGAGTGGGAAATTCCCCAACTCTCTCGGCAGCAAAGTTCAGTGAGTGTAAAACTCCAGGCCCGCTGTGCCCGAGAAACATTTCCCAGGAATTCCCAGCCCCCCCCCACCCCCCGTGGCCCAGTAAGAGTTCCAGGCACACTGTGCCAGAGAAACATTTCCAGGTGATTACTGGCCCCACCCCACAGCCCTAGACTCAGTGCAGGTCAGCCTGGAGTGAGAACTCCAAGCCTGCCACACTGGAGGGACATTTCTCAGCAATCCTCGGCCCCACGCCACGGCCCGTTGCACCAGAGGGACCTTTCCCAGCCTTTTCGGGTTACGGCCTGTTGACCAGACCCACCACAGGCTGGCCAACCCAGTACAGCCTACTCAGTGAATAAGATCATCCACTATCCTTGTGTGAGCCCAGAAAACCCACCAAAGCCCAGGCCCACTCACCTGGGGAACGACCTGCCTGACACAGGAGGGCTGACTCGGGGAACCAACAGAGGGGAACCAAAGGAGCTGCAGCAAAAAAGGAACTGAACACAACAGCTAGATCCAGGATATGCATACCTGGAAAATGTCAAACTTAATAGACTGGCACCCAAATCTCATAACAAGCTAAGGTTATAGCTGCACCAGAGCTCTACACCAAAGGTCAAAGGTTAGTGCTATACAAAATGACAAAGAGAAGGGGAAAAATGCAATCCCAGACCTTGAGTAAATCAGGAAGGGCAGTGGACAATAGCTTAGCTACAATGAATGAACTAACAGATACAGCAGCAAAGGAACAACAGCAGAAAGCTATAGAGGAAATAAAACGAGAAGTAATTCCCCAAATTAAAAAAGAAATATCTGAATACATAGTATCTGAAATAAAGAATGAATTCCAGAAACATTGGGTGGAAAAACTATGCTCACCCAGAACAAGTGTAGAGAACACTATTCCAGCTGATATATATGAATTAACAGCATCTGAAGCAAAGAAACAAAAGCAGAAAGATCATGAGGAACT
>PVKA01045170.1:0-15112 GCA_004027165.1 Ctenomys sociabilis
ATTTAAATGAAAATGATAGCTGTGGCCTTCCATTATTATGAATATTATAACAATATTTATTGATTATTCTACTACTTAAGGCTTACAAGGTATTTCATCTTCTAAACCTCATTAAACAGGATAAAAAATTAAAACAGACAGTATTAATTTTTTATAATCTATTACTTCATGCCAATTACATTTTTAGAACAAAGGCTAAAAGCTGGCCAGTGTCGAGTTAATATGAATAGCCGGCCTCTCTGGTCGGATTTAATGAAATAACTATGTGATGTCTTAAGATCAGAAGTCAGCTCACCTGGCTTTGTTAGTCACTAACAGTGAAACAAAAAAGTCATGTAACTCTCTACTGATGCATCGTCTTTATTTCCAGTGAGAATAATAGTTACAGCTATCACTAAGTATTTCTGAGAAGAAAAAATGAAATCATGTTTTTTTTTTTTTTTTTTTTTTTTTTTTTTTTTTTTTTCAGAATCGGGGATTGAACTCAGGCCCTTGCGCTTGCCAGGGAAGTGCCTATTCCACAGAGCCATCTGCCTGGCCCCTAAAATGAAACCATGTATGTGAAGATTCTGTCACATAGCAGGGCCTATGCTCTGGGAAAAAAAAAAAAAACTCAGCATGGCTGAAGATTTTTGCAAATCTTTCTTGCAATAAAGACAAATGCCTGCAAGCACAAACTTCTGTGCCCACAAACATTTGGCCTATTCCAATAGTCCATGTGTTTGATCCCAGGATTAGCAAAACTTCCTGTGTACATGAGATCACTTGACTTCTGCTCTAGTCTCTTAGATATAGAATAAATTTTTGATAGAATCTTATTTGTGTAAAAATGCTTCTGAGGTTCTTTTATTCACTAGGATTTTGCCTTAATCTCTTAGGGAACTACAACTAAGTGCCATAGACATGAGTCTTATATGCAAGGCATTATAGGCACTGCATCTCTTACTAGAAGCTAGAAGTCACAGAACAATGTCCCAAAGCGGTCTTGTCTTGCGAGGGCCCACTTTGCATCATTAGTGACAACTTCTCACTGTCATGCATGATTCAAGGTTTGACCGATCTCAGCAAACGTCCACCTCTTAAGTCAAGAAAAAAATGCCATTTGTATGATGTCATGTTTTCCTAATAATAGCTCTGAAAGCTTGTCCAAAATTATTTTAAAATAATAACTTTGAAAGAAGTAGTATAAACTCATAAGATTTAATGTTTTAAGAAAATGTAGTGAATGAGTTATGCAGACTAAAATACTGGTAGTTATAAAATCATCCATCACCCTATTCCTTCTGGCCCCATCTCTGTGCCTCTTTACCACTGATAGTAAACTCACCCCAGAGACTGGGCATGGTGGAATGTACCTGTAATTCCAGTTCTTGAGGGCTGTAAACAGCCAGATCACTATCAGTCTGATCAAGTAGTGAGACTCTGACCTACCAGTAGATACTTCCCTAAAACACACACACACACACACACACACACACACACAAAACAAAAACAAACAAACAAACAAACAAAAACACCTCATCCCAGAATCCCTTATCTGGAGAATCCACTAAAAAGTATTGTTTTAGAAGGATGAAAGAAATGTTATACAAACAGTGAACAAGAAAAGAGAAAAAGGAATCTTTAATGATAGAGGCCTATGAATGCCTCAAGGCAGGAGGCTTATGGGAACTTGCAAATTGTGACCTTTAACATTCTAAATTATACAAGAAAGCTTGTTTATTATTTCTGGATTTAATGAGATTTTAAGTTCATTCAAATTGTCACTTTTGCATCCCCTGCAAGTTTCTATAATCAGGTGCACCTGCCCGAGCACATGGCAACAGTGGCCAGTGTCACAGCATGTTAGGAAAATTAGGGCCTCCAGGGAAGGTAGGATGAAATACGAGCCATGGTGCTATCACACGCTGCTTAGAGTTAGCTTGCTAAAACGGAAATATTATGGGCAGAGGAGAAGTGTGCCAAGACACTGCCTTGTGTTAGTAGCGCCTTCTAATTCAATCATGCTTTCCATAAAATTAGTTGTTTGGCTTCTAGACAGTGATTCTATTGACAAAGTAGTTTAGTAAAAGTACTGGACTTGGACTGAAATGCTTACATTTGAGTAAAAACATTTTAATTGTTACTGTCACGTTAGGCACATCCATTTTCAAGCATATTTTGCATATTTCATGGACTCTTTTACGTGTATATTTAGTACAGGTTTTACAAGGTCTCACTACACAGATCAGACTCATAGTGATCCTTCTGTTTTCAGCCTCCCCAGCACTGGGATTATAGGTGCATGCCACCATGCCCAGTCTCAGTTGTCATCTCAGCACGTGCTGGTGGTGGGTCCAGCACAGCATGCCAGAGATTGAGCTCCTGTTCCTGCTCTGCCTAAGCAGGAGCTTTAATCCGCTCAGCTATCCTGTCTTCCCTTATTCCCCCACCTTTTTTTGCCGGCACCTGGGGTTGAACTCAGTACCTTGTACTAGCCAGGTAGGCACTTATTTTACTGAGCTGTCTCCATCTCTCATAGACTTAAAAATCCTAAAGCTTCTAATTAAAACACATGTCTTCAGAGCCAGTGAGATAGCTCAGAGAAATAAGCATCTGCTTAGGCAAGCGCAGGGACTGGGATTTGATCCCTGGCACCACACGCCACACCAGCCTCGCCCCTAGGTGTATTGAGCTGGTGACCAAATCCAAGCATGGTGGTGCACTGGGGAGGCTAAAAACAGGAAGATCACTAAGAGTCCAAGCTGCACAGTGAGTCCTTTGACCAAGTACATTAAAATAAAATAAAAATAAATAAATAAAATGTCTACAGAGAGAAATGGTGAATAAGAATGAAAAAAATTAACAGATATGAAAACTACTATTTTTGGATTGTTTTGAAGTAGATTATTGCCCTCATTCCAAATCAGTTGAAGTTTATGTTATCAGTTCTCAACATAGAAACGAGACTTGAGTCCAAATTAAAATTTAAATATGAACCTTTTATTACCGGGCCTGGGACCTCTTGACCAAACTCATGTGGGAGCAGACAAATGGCCAGGAGCCTTGGAAGTATAGAGGCTTTAAAAGTAGAAACTGCATCCTGTTCGGCAAACAAATTTGTCATTTAATATAGAACCGTATCTTTAGGGACAGCGTGACCATTACCCAGAATACATTTTTTCGGGAGCATTGTTTTCTGGGAACACCCAGTCTACTAATGATTTATCAATGGTACACCAAGCTTCTTTGCAGTGTTACAAGGAAGCAGGGTCACAGAAAGTTGAGCAGAGTAATTTTTTACATTTAGTTTTACATTAACTCACCACATTACTTTCACATCAATCCTTACAGTTTACAATAGCACAGTGAATACATTTTGTAACTTACAGTATGTGTATGTGTAGATTTTTATTTAATTTTTCAGCCCACATTGTTCTTATTCCATATTAGATCTACTATGTTTTTCTTAATCCGTTTATTTCCTCTATGAAGATTGAGCAAAATCAGGGATAAATTCTGGTTTGCAACTTGTTAGTGATATATTATATAAAACATTACTAAACTAAGTTTTAGTGTCTTGAATGACAGAAGGGAAATAAAACTTAATAGTTTTTGTGATTCATATAGATTAGGTGAGCTCCAAGTATTTAAAGTATATTTTCTAATTTAATTCTTATACACCTTGTAAATCATGGTGTTTCTTTTCTCCCTTTGATACAAGCCTAGGGGAAGTTTATTTATTTTAAATTTTTATTATTTATTTATTTTTGGTAGGAGAGTTACAACAATTAATACATTGCACATTGTTGTCTTGTGGTAGTCATTCATAGCACAGGGCACAGAAATGATATCCTGTCCAAAACTATTAGTATAGATCTTTCTTCTTACTGAACTAAGAGAAAGTAGCTATATATCCATCCTAACCATTTTACATATAAAGATACAAAATGGTCCTTCATTTATATCACCTTTTTTTCTTTAGTTTTACCAGAGATGGGTATTCTACTGCCATCTAAACATTGTAGATGCATGTGGATAGCCCACTACTATTGTGGACTGCTGAACTATATTGGAATAGGGGCAGTTTAGAGAAGTGAATGAGCTGAAACAACAAGAGAACCCGAGAGCAAGTGTGAGATGACAGAGCTGTGATGTGGAACTGTCAGAGCCCAGAGAGAGTCCTTTACGCTTTACACCCCTGTTGACTTCTAGATGAAATGAAGCCAAGACACTTCTCTGCAGAAAAGGCTTCTGGTGACCTATCAGTTACTTTATGTCAAAAAAGGGCAAAACGTAACAAGAATACATGTGACATTGCTGTTAACGACTGTTAGTGTTGATCCTTTGTTTCTGAGGCATATACCATTTTTTTTCTTAGAATAAAAATAAACATGAAAAGAATGTTTAAAAATCTAAAGTAGAGCAGTGGGTCAAAAGACTTTATACATTTTCATTAGTAATGCCTTCAACTGAGGCACAACCTTCTAAGTGTGCATCCCTAGGGCTCGCTTATGCCCTCCCCATTGGGTACAGCATGCTGCACCAGGGAGGAGCTCCTTCCTGCCAGTCGGCCTCCACTGCGTGGCCAAGATGCATACTGTTCTGGCTTAGAATTCACATCATAAAAACTGAAGTGCAAGTCAACACCTTATCCTAAAAAGTGCTGCTTCCTGGAAGTATTTTCAAAGAATGCATCTCAATATTGTTTTGCGTGCTTGACCCACCAGAATAGAGAGTTCAAGCCTCTATGGTCATGATCTTCCCCAGAAGAATTTGTGCCAGACTGGTAGGGGGAAATATTTTATAGAAGGATCAAAAGCAGTCTACTTATTTCACATGAGGTGAAACTCTTGCGAAACTTTGGAAAATTTTCAGACGGTGTCAACAAATATCCTCAAATCAGGCTGGACGGCTACTCTCTTCCTAGTGAGTGTAGCTTTTGTGGCGAGTTACATGTAAGGTTCAGATGCCAAAATTTCTCGGACTCCTGCGGACATTTTTCTGCTCATTAAGTGCTAAGTATAAATTAACCTTTCATTCATATAATCCGGGACAAAATGTACATGTGTAAACATGAGTCTTACTCACATTTTAATATACATTTTAGTTCTTTAATCCAAACACAGTTATATCCTTCGTTCATTTAATATGTGCTTCCTGGGGAAATTCTTTTCAGCAGACACCATTTCTTCTCTAATTCTTTAAAATACAATTTCCTAGTGCCCATTTTTCAGTTCTTGACGGCAAGCCAGTGTGGCTAAAGAGGAATTACAATAATTCTAAGAGCTCTAATTTTCTACTGATGTTTTTATGAAAATCACTTATCCCTTTCAAAGTCAGAAAGCAGCACATTGCCTCTCTGAATTATGTCAGGCATAACGCATTCAAATTGCTGTTTTACTTGGTTGTCATGAAAATTAAAAAAAATACTTTTAGTCATTCTAGAATAGAAAATAAAAAGAAACATGTAGCTAAAGTTTCATTTGTAATATAGCCTCAAAAGTTTTCCATTGAAAATGGGGCTAACAAATTAACAGAGAATTGCCCTTCATGAGTGGTAATGAAACCATATGAAAACAAATAGAAGTATCAAGTTTTACTTTAACAGTACTATGTGCTCTCTACATTAAAAATCCTTGGTAATGAAATCTACTATGACTATCTTTTCACAGCCTCCATTTGGTCATAGGGCTGGAATTCTAGGACACGGTGTTAATTTGAAAAGCCAATTTTTCTTTTGCACATTTACAGGGTGTTACTTATTAGAAGAGTATATCATTTGAATTTTATGTTTACTTTTTCTTTTGAGTAAAATAGATAAACTGAGGGGAAAACAAATTTGTCCAAGGCCAGGGATGTAGCTCAGTGGTGTAAGCAAGGTCCCAAGCTTGATCCCTGGAAAATAAAATCCATCTCTAAAAATCAGTATGCTTATTATATTTTTAAAATCAAAGAGGCAAGCATGAAAGTGGAAATGTAACTGTTCTTTATTGCATATCAGCTTTCAGTTGTTTACGTGTTTACTTTTATTTATTGTCTAATTCTTTCTCTGTGAGGTAAACTGCAGAAGGGCAGATATTTCACATTTGAAGATATCTTGCTTCAATCCACTCACAATAATGATTTGGCAGATGGTTATAAATTAAATATAGTGCGCCGACGGTTAGTTTTATGTCCTATGTCACTTGTATGTCAAAACTTCTCTTAAGCCTCTAATGAAGGCAAATGGCCATCTCTAAGTTCTAAGCCAGTGTGTGGCCTCTGCTCCATGCTTATGCTGCCTGAGTATGAGACTCGCTGATGCCAGGGCCGGGCACTGTCTGGCTGCTGTTCCCCCTAATGCACTGCTTCAGCAACACCTTCTACATGTGCTTCCCTACCTGCCCATCCACTATCAACGATGTATCAGGACCATCAGCTCAATAATGCTATGCCTTGGTTTGAAATACGTGGTGCTGCTTTTCTGCCAAACCTTTTTCTTCTAACATGTACTATTGTCACATGAACATGCACCAAATTTGCATGTTCTCTTAAGAGAAGGTATAGTATTCTTCCCCTGCTCCTTTTCTAAATTTTCAATTGTAGGGGTAAACACCAACATAAATGTTTGAAAAGATATGCAAAATAAAGTGTAGTGGTATGCGGTTTTAAACTTTGTATCACTAGAAAATTTCATGGTCTGGTTGCTGAGAATGGAAACCCTACTACAAAACTGAAAACTCAGACAGACTAGATTCATTGGCTTCATGGTAAATTGATTCATATTATAAATATTACATATCATCATTTTTATCCATAGGTCCTGGAGAGCAAAGCAGGCATTTGGGATTTCACTCAAAGATTTTAAAAGGTGTTTATGTGTTATGTTTCAGGGAACTGAAGATTTGATTTGAACATTTGTCTATTTTTAACCATTTTGTAAATGAAAAATACCCATCTTATTGTCTAGTGTAGAATAAAAATAGTCTTTAGACCCAAGCAAGTGTCCCCTTATATCTTAAGACTATAATTGATTTGTCTGCTTTCCTTCTAATGATAAAACCTATAGTTAATAATGTGAATTACATAGATAAAATATTCTTCATGAATCATAAGTATTATCTGTACAAATATTAATTAGATTGTTTTAATTGCATAATGAATGCATATTTCAAAGAACTATACTTCATGCCCTAAGTATCTATTGTTTACTTTGCTGATTATACTTCAATAAAGCTGAAAAACAGTTACTTCAAAGTAATCTCCATTAATTAGAAACTCCCCAAAATTGGAATGCTGTTTAATTTTTCCTACAAACTAGATAAAGTTTTCTTGAAATAGTGTAATAGTAACTTGTCCTTTGCTTTGGTAGACTTTGAAGAGTATAAGATGACTTGGGCCAAAATGCATGTAAAAATCTAAAAAAGTAAATTTTTAAGAATAAGGTCAAATTAATTTTTCAGTTTTTTTATACAAATATCATCTAACTTAACCTACCTTAGTCAACTTTCTCATGTATTTAGAAAAGATGTATGTGTGTGTCTGTGTCTATATGTATATGTGTCTGTGTGGCCCCCTTGCTGAGAAATCCCCCTACTCTTGTCCTTTCTGACTTGTGCAGCTAATGGTGGGGTATTCAGCACAGCGGGGTCATGATCATAAATCTTGCACCATTATCGGCCCAGAGTAGAATATTGACTGCTTATTGAACATTTTTCACCGTGAAGGGTTTCATAAGACCATCAGGCTTCGTGGCTGGGCTGTTAAGAACATCGGTTGGTCCTACACTGAGGTTTATTTTTCACTCATGCTTTGTCACCTTAGTTTTTATTTATTCCCATAGATGTGTTGATTCTCTTTATTTAGTCTGAATTTCCACATTAAACTGTTTGCAGTTACCAGTAACATGCTTTTCACTTCTTTAGTTAAATTTATTGCTAAGTATTTGTTTTGCCGTTTTTAAATGATTTTTTTGAAATTTAATTTTCCTTTTGTTCATTGGGACTGTGTACAAATGGGAATCATCTGTGAATTGAGTTTAATTCAGGTTTAATTGGAGATAATACAGAAACATGTCATCACAGATGATTTTATTTCTTATAATCTTAAGTTTTTGAGCCATAGGCACCTGGCCCTACATACTTGAGCAAGTAAACAATCTGCAGAAATAACATCTTCTTACTGTGATGAGAACAGTTTGTCTGTCACAAGGAAGAAGGCTGTTAGCTGTGAGTTTTCCATAGATGCCCCATACAAGACTGAGGGCTTTCACATTTCATAAGGTTCTCTTGTCTTATTTTTCATTTTAATCTTTTTTTTATATATTTAGTACAACATCCACAGGGCCTCACTGCACAGATTGGACTCCTAGAGATCCTCCTGTTTTCAGCTTCCTAAGCACTCTATCTGGGGCCGTGAAGGTAGAGATCATGAGGGTGAGGAAAGATCACAACAGAAATTATTATCAAGTGCTCAAATGTAAAGTTCACATCAAGAAATATCAAACTAATAGGAATCCACAGCAAGATTGTGGTGGGAGTTGTCACTCCTCAAGGCTACAACATTAAAAAGAAAGAGGACATTATGTAACATGAGACTTTCAGCTTCCTAAAATGTTTTTGTCAAAGGTGACTTCAGATTTTCTAAGAGCTCTGCAGTAGCCTGTTTTTCAGCTTCTGGGGGTTTCCTTTTGTTGTAAATATTGTAGTCTTTAGAAAGTCATCCCAGATCCCTAGGAGCTTTCCAAGGTTCTGAAATTTCCAATCTGCTTAATCTAGGATCAGTTACTGTAACTAGGATACAAATCTGTTGGGTGATATTTGCTCTAGAATTTAACATTTTTTATGTCTAATACTTTATCACTTCTACAAATAATTTCCAAATCTTCATCATTCTCCCAATTGGTTATATTCTGGTTTTGTTTGGATACTAATGTTAAATATGAATTGAACTATGTTCCTTTGACCAATACATTTTGACATTAGTATCTGCTTTTACTTTCTGTCACTTTTATAGGATTATTTAAGCTAAAATCAATTACATATTCTTCTTGAATAGCGTAATACATTTATGAAACGTCTCATGTGCATAACAATAAAAATTGCACCATCTTCAGTGCACCATTAAATTTTCCTTTTGTGCCCCTTAGTAGTATTTATATCTCAGTCTTACTATTCTGACATCTTACAGTTCAATTTGAGTTTTAGTAGAATTATATATTTGGAGAAATCTTTTCTTATTAATTTTATTGAGAAACAAATAGCAATGAGACAGTTTCAAAGCTAATTAGTAGGGTACTTTCAATAATTAATATATTGTATATTGTTGTCTTCATAGTGGTTATTCATAGTAGAGGATAAATATTTGGAGAATTCTAAATTTCCTTGTATGCATTACAATTGACATTTAATTAAGGGATCACAAACTTATTCAACCACATTAACTTCACATTGTTATTAAATAAAATTTGAATTCATTCTTGGTTGTGTCAAATTTGAAGATATACATAAAAACACGGAAATTCCAGATCCTCTGAAAAGGTTCGAGGAATGTAGCTTCCTGCCTTTATGCACACTAACACTACCCCATCGCTCCTGCTAAATTATATGTCACACACTAACTATATGAGCTTAATTTGATTTCAAAAGAAGAAGTATCTATGTTACATTTAATTATTGTTTTAACATTTATAATTTATCTCCATGTAACAAATCAAATAATTGGTGTTAAGACTTTCACCTGAGATAAGGCAGGTGGCAATGTGCCTGGGACTTGATGCCAGGCTGCCTCACTTTGAGCTTCTCCCAGATTTGAGTAATGCATGCCTATGTCTTCCTGCAAAGGAATTATTACTTTTATTATGATATTCAGGACAACTAATCATAAAGAATGTTTAATCATAAATCAATTTAGAATATTAATTGGTAAGATTACTTACATAATTTTGTTAACTTTTGTCAGAAATACTAAAGGAGTACATTTGTCCCAAAGATTAAAAAATTTGAATAATGATGGTAATGGTCATGTTATTAATGCAAACATCACAAAGGAAAAATATTTTTAATTTTTGTAATGAAACAGCATATAACGACGATGTCTTTGGAAGGGGTTGCCAAATGCATTCATTTCTCAGTAGACAAAGATACAGATTATCAGTGTGTGAGACGCTTTGATGCTTCTGAGGCGCATCTAAGCAATTGCCAAGGAAAAAATCACTGGGATGTGAAAATGGGAGATGGGGGTAGGAACAAAATTAAGCACCAATACTGCAGAGCAGGGAATTTTGATCAGAAGTGAAATCAAGTGGAAAATGGATGCATTATTAGGGCACAGTTGACTCTGTGTTATTTGAACTATTCCATTTCTATTGTTAAAATATATTTTAAACTTTAAATTTAAAAACTAAAAGACTATTTGGAAAAGCCTAAATTTCTAAGGTCATCCCTTCCAGTTCCAAATGCCTGAAAGTCTGTAAGATTCTAGGAAATGCTAAAGAACTACTTTCTTTGTCGCATTTTGAATTTCAAATGTTACATTTTGACTCTTCTCACAACACTGAACTGAACAATCAAAATAAACTACTTCTGAGAGTTTTTAAATGAAGTTTTAACTCAGCACAGTGGTCTCCATCAGACAGAGAGAAAAGTAAGGGATTTCTTTGTAGGAAACAGTGTGGACTAAAGAAAAAATAGACCAAATTTAAACAGCTCCCTAGTGTTCTGGGTTTTCAATATGTCACAGTGGGTGATAACTCTCTCTTATGAATTGCTTTCCATCTACTTGATGGAAACATGTCAAAAAAAACCCCAACAAAGTGTATCTCTTAATCCCTTGTACAATTTAGTGCTTGAATCCATTCACCCTGGTGGGTGTAGAATAAAGTCAGAACCTCAAACATGACTAGTAGGTTATCTCTTGTGGAACGATCTAAAAGAAATCATGAAAAGAAAATCTCTCGGTTTTCACAGTGATTATATATTGTAGAGCTGGATCTCTGAACTGTTCACAGTGGGTAACTTAAATCATCAGGATTCAATATGATATAACCAAATTCAAGAGAAAATTTGATAGTTGTATGAGGTTGGCTATGTAGGAAGTTTTTGCCTAACTTATTCTTGAATGAAAATATAATTGTCATTGTGTTTAGCTGAAAAAGAATGTATTATACTTTTGCTTTGAAAAGTTTCTGATCTTTTGAGTGATAACCAATATAGGAAAAAGAGATCATATGTTATTTTAATTATACCCATATTAACTGAAATTTATAATTTACATGATTAAAAAATAGATTTGTTCTGAAATAATATGAAAGAACTTACATCAATCCATGGATTTCCACATAAAAAGCACTTCCTCTGAAATTCATCAAAATGCATACAAGGATGGAGATCATGTGAATTATGGCTGTGCCATGGAACCATTTTGTGATTGTGATAAGTTACAAAGTACTTTGAAATATCTGTTTTTCTATTTTGCATGAGCTTGCAAATGGCATGTAATTTGCAGTGTTGTTGATGAGACAAGATGTAACAAATGTATAATCTAACTCATGCAATGAGTAGCTAGTTATTACATGGTGAAAGCATAACAAAGCATGTTTTATCAAACCGTATTTCACCTAGTTAAACTGCAGTGCTTTAAATGTAAGATCATCAGAGGCCACAGCGGGCATAATTTACAAGGCACCCTCCTAATCAGCTAGACTTAGATGGACAGTGCGAATGGCTAGAAAAGAAGCACTGAAACAGAAAAAAGTGAGGCCAATTTCCCCAGAATACAGTTTGCTGTAGCTGACACATGGCAGCTCATTGCCTGAGATTTCTTGGTTAAACAATACTTTTTGAAACTTCACATGAATATTTTGTGTTACCAAAAATATATAATGAGTCAAGAAGTTGGAAAAGCAACAAAACTTGTGCAGCTGATATGCAAAGACAAGTAAAATTACAACATGTTCGTAAATAATAATGGATGAGACCACTCAGATTCATTATCAGAGGATGACTTTTTGGCATCTGAAGCTATGTGTTTTACTTTTAAATCAAATATTTAATCCTATTAATAAATTTAGTCTATATTGCAGCATAATGATGAACTTTATTGTAAATTATACATCAAAGAGATCAGACATCCAGAAATATTCCATGTAAATCACAGTCATTCTTGTGTGAAACTTGACAAGGATTATTGAACATAATCACAAACAAAAATAAAACAGCAAAGGAGAAATTACACATAAGAAAAAGTAGGTAACTACACACAACAATGGCCTGAATTCAGCTCTTGTTACTAGCTTTCTGTGTAGTGTGCAGTTCCTTAATCTCTTTGTGCATGATTACTTATTATACTCAACCCATCTTTATGTTCACTACAGTGATTAAAGTAATCAAGATATAGAACAATTTCTAACTGTAACAAGTGCTGTACAGCTTTCTTAAACAAATCTACTTGAAAGAACCTTGCGATTTGTTAATAGTCAAAATAACAAAATAAGTGTTTGGCATGCATAAAGCATAAAAGGTGTACTTTATTACCTTTTTCCAGCTATATTTGTTCATAAATAAAAAATATAAAGTATTTCTTTTCTTTCTCTAACCCCTTGCTGCCTTTTTATTTCTAGGGCTTCAACCTTCTTGGCCAGCAGCAGAGGAGAAGGTAGCCATGCATTCATAGGCTTTGCCTTTGCTCTTCCACTGTAAAACTTAGGTCTGCACTAATAGTTTGCATTTTCCCTAGCCTTCTGTCCTTGGAAAAATCTCCTGCAAAGGGAGGATTGTAGAATATAGCACTGCCTGCATATAAATAAATCAGTTTGATTCTGGAATTTACTATGGTGGTATAACTTGTCAGCTCATGTGAGGAGCATCTTTCAGTGTTCATATTCTCTCTCCTATCTCCTGATACATTTATCTTAAGAAAAAATAATGTTGCTCTTTTGGCCTCTACTGATAATAAGCTACACAAAATAGTAAAGCAATTATAAGAATACATGGTGTGGAGTGACCACATCCATATTCTTGTTTTGATACATACATAGCTATCTGAAAGAAGGCTAGCTACACAGGTACATTTCATATGTACAAGAAGCAGGTGGATGCATGGAAATAGGATGACCTTTATCTTAATAAATACAGTGTTCACCAGGGTGAATTTCTGTCAAGATGCTCACAGACTTTAACAAAAGTCCTTATTTTAGAGCTCAACTAATTTGCTTGTTCCCATTAAGAAAGACCTTTGTGGCCTTTCCACATTTCCTTGCACAAAACTAAAACATGGTTGACAGTACTTGGTAAAAGTGATTGTAGTGACATTTCAGATCTGTCAAGTCTTTCTGTAAGTATCGCACCATAGGTAGCCTAATGAGACACACTACATAGTAACACAGTGAGAAAAACCCCTTAGAACTCTTGTTACAGTCGTTGAGGGGGCTCTGGCTCTGAAGGTTATCATTTCCTGCTGGGCAGCGGACTCTTTTGGTAGATACTGAATTGCGGGAAAATGCCTTGAAAGCAATTCCCTTTCAGTTTCAGCCACACAAAGACTTAGCTATGCAGGGCTTTTGTAGGGGTTGGATGGAGGCCTGGCATCTGTGTAGCTGCATCCAGGGAGGTGTTTGCTCAAAATTCAAAGCTTTACTTATATAATACACACTCCTATGTGTTCAGAGGCTGAAGTTACAGTGACTAGATTTCAATTATTGCTTAATTTATTCAGCCTTTGGACACTTAAGCCTTATTTTTTGTCACATTATTAATTTGTGACTGTTGAAAAAATGCTGAGCATGTACAACAAGACAAGAGGGTGTTGCTTCCAGAGATTGGACAGAATGCTCAAAACCCAACTCCTAGAGCATGATGATTTGGTTGGAAAAGTTGAGAAAGTTATTGTCATTAGGTTCTCTCTTCACTTAGAAAATAGTATCTTCTTTGTACAAACTGTTTTTAATAAAGAACATAACACAGTTTTATTTTTGCTAGTTTTACTTTGGCTTTTTAGATTTTTGAGGCTAGAATTTTTTTATCATTTTTGAAGGTTACAGAGTTGTGTCCTTTTCAAGTACTGTTGGATTGATTCTCCTTTTTCTTCTAAGGCACTAACTATAGATACGATAAAGCATTCCTATTCAGTAGCATCCTATCCTTCACGTCTCTGTGATGTGCTTATAAATTCCCCCTTGGCTTAACATACAGTTAACAAACAGAGGCTTCTGATGGATTCAAACCTGTGTTAAAATAAAATTATAATTGTATTTTAAGTTTTACATAGTCATCTTTTATTTATAAATATTTATAAAATAATATTCTATAGTTAAAGCTTCAATTCCAATGTTTGAAATGTTCTTGGTTGTTTTTCCCCCTTGAATATCACTGCCCTTTGTCTCATGTCTCATCGACTTCTGATACATCTACACACTGGCTGTTATTCTGGGAGGTACAGAGCATTTAGCAAACAGTCTTCCTTCAAAAAAGAAACCATTTTTCTACTGGATGGTTGGCCTGGGAATTCACTGTAATCCAGCCATAGCTGTGGCAAAAGCTTATTGACACTTAAGATTCTAACATCCCCCTCTGTCAGTTGTAGGTGGATTGCAAGTATAAACATAGAAGAAAGGAAGCTATTGAGAGAAAACAGGTGAGTAACTTTATGACTTTAACATAGATGAAAAGGTAAGGATAACAGTTTATTACATATTCTATGATTTTGGTCATTCAACCTTTCAAACAAACAAAGAAAAATACTCTGTGATCTCCGAAGTTGCTGTTTCTGCACCTGGGCAGCCAGTGGCTGTAAGAGGACAGAGAGGATGCTGACCAGTGACTGCTTCACGATTGTGGTGACATTTAAAGCTGTATAAGCAGATATATCAAGCTGCGATGTGTGATGACTATATATGTTTTACAATAAATAAAAACAGAAAACATTTATTTGACAGTAATTTTTTTGTTGTTTTTTTTTGGTGGAACTGGGGATTGAACTCAGGCCCTTGTGCTTGCCATGGAAGCACTTATTGCACTGAGCCATCTGACCATAAATTTTTATTAGGGAAAGAAAAAAAAACCTGAAATACATTCGTATTTATTTATAATTCAGCCAGTTCAGATGTGCATTTATGTGTATTATAAGCATCTGTGTACAACTCATGGAAAAAACT